>CALNXI010001276.1:55135-60135 GCA_942486025.1 Porites evermanni
TATTATATATTTATTCAATATGAAAAATTTTTTTTTTCAATTATTAAACTTTAAAAAGAAAAAATAAATATAGAAAAAAAAAAAAAAAACCTTGAAGTTCTTTTTTTTTTTTTGCACAGGGGCAACCGCCATTTCACAATTCCCCAGAAAGGGATGGGGGAGTGGAGAGTAGCGAATGGTTGCACTACTGATTCCAAAGACAAAATTTCGGTTATGTTAGTATTCCCATTCGGTTTTTTTCCTTAAAGTTCGATCGCAATTCATAAGTATCATCATTTGTTTCTCTCTCATTTTTGTAGTAAAATCATTGGAAAAAAAAGAAAATTTGAAAAAGGATCAGATGATGAAAATAATAATAATAATAATAATAATAATAATAATAATAATAATAACAATAGTAATAATAATGATAATAATAATATTAATAATAATTGGTCATCTAAAACAATTTGAACATTGCCAGAACATTTAAGATAAATAGTTAGTTGGAGCGTTAAAAACACCACATTTTATTTTTTTTTTCTCCAGAAATCCATAAACACACGTGTTGCAAAACCTGTATTTTACTGATGTTTTTACGTAGATTTTGTAGAGTATAAGAGTTTGATATTACTCTAAATAGGGTTTTAGTAGAGATAACCACAGTGTGATGGTCTCGTGTAGGTTTATAAGAGAAAATGAGGGTATAAAAACGGAATAATTTTCCCATTTTCTAAATAGGCTTCTGGTAGAGATAATTGTATCATCATGTCTTTACGTACTTGTCGTCTTCTAAATTGGCTCTTTAAGTAGAGAGAATCATATCATTATGGAAATTAGGATTGTATTAGGTTTCGTACGGAACTTTTTCTACTTCTAAATATAGCTTCTCAAGTGGTGTAAGTTACGTGCGCCCTAATGTGGACAGCATTCCAAAGTTCGACACTGCGAGATCAGTAATAGGCTAAGATCATAGACATCTCTATCCCTGGAGAGGCGCGCTCAGTGGTGAAAGTGACGATTGTAACACGATTACGATTGTGGCATTGGCAGCTGTAACTATCCGATATGTTTGAGAAATTAAGTAAAGTGGGCTTTCTTACAACTTTAAAGATTCAGTTTATTTAGTCACTTAATCGGTCTCATTTCCTTTCATATTTTGCGTCAATCAGGCTTAATGCAGCCCAAACCCGACCTGTAACGTAATTTGAAGCCCATGAGACATTTGGGCAGCTAAGAGCACACATTCACCTAACGTGCACTAAGTTTAAGCCCTGGTTTGATTTCCTTTTTTTTTGTTTGTTTGTTTCCCTTCCTATAATTTGTCAGGTATCTTTGGTGATCATCAACGTAGACAAAATTAAAATAATTTTTATGTTGTCTATGTTATGTTAAAACTAAAGTGTGTATCCTTATTATTATTATTATTATTATTATTATTATTATTATTATTATTGTTGTTGTTGTTGTTGTTGTCGAAAATGTTATTGTGAAATTGTAGACTTTAGAAATTCGGTCACCAATATTCAGTTTGCTTAGTCTAAGTTGCTCAAGCTTCGTCGATACAATTTGTTTATTTTAAACTAACTTTTTCCTTTTTTTGTCCTTCTTGACTGACAATAAATTTGGTTCAGTGGATAAGCCTTTTGACGGCTTAAAATCATTATCATTTGGTATTCAACGACGTTTTATTCAGAAAGGATCCGTAGTGACATCTTAACTCTTACCGTTTTTTTTTTTTTTGAATACCTAAGTGATAGAGGTTCCTAAACCATTTATATGCCTCTGGAGAGGAGCCTGTTAGAAAAGGTTCCCTTTTCAGCCGAAGCCTTTCCACCGAAATGACCGAAAGTAACGAACTCCCGTCCCCCATGTTCCCGCAACCCCTCCGCTGCATGTGACAATAACTTAACCCACGCGGGGCAGGCGTTTAAGCTACCATTATTAATTATTTTCAAGACCTACAATCCTCGTCACATATATATGGGACATCCGATGCAGCAACCATATTGCGGCAAAACGTTGTGCTCTTTCCCTCCCAGTGCTGAATTTTTTTTGCTTTTGTGATGCCAACTCGCATAAACCAGCATTGAGGAGGCATAAATATCGGACCCTCCCAACTAATGTGACGAGTATTGTAGGAAAGATTACTTTCATATCCTACATGTCCATTTTCGATATGATTGTAAATTTTCTTCGTTCGTTTATTCCTATTTTCTAGGTAATTGCATGCTCATCAGACTGAGTTCTTAAGTTTAAATGTCTCGATCACCTTTCTGGATCTAGAGAAAAATTTTCCTTTCATGCGTCTGGAATGTCAAAACTGATTTAACCGGGTAGCGAACAGCGTCACTCCGCCTCATATTCATTCATAGGATTGAATAATTAGGTTGTTAACTTCGATCGTAGTTAGGCCAAGATGTAGGGAAAAAACTCAAGTTAAGAGCCTTCCGCCGTTTCTTCCTCCCTAGCGCGGTATCAAATAATCCAAGCTTTATGCGTCACGTACATGCGTCAGTTGTGTCGCTAATATTCGATCACTTCCTTTCCGGGAATTGAAACTAAGTATTTAACAATTCAATTACGTTCGTTTCTCAAATTTAACTTCTTGGTTTTTCTTAAGCTAACAGCAAATTTACGCAAGGTTACAGAAGCAAATTTGAGTGAATATTTACTTGTTTGCGGGACATGAATTACTACCAAGAGAATTCTCTGTTGTAGCTACCAAAAAAGGAGAACTTTCAAGGGTCTTAAAGCAGTCAAAGAAACGGACAATATTACAACAGAACATTTTTAGCTCCTTAATCTCGATACTGTGCTGGTAGGGGAGTTGGACCCTCTTGATTTAATTTCATTCCATTACTATAAGGCCATCCCAATAAAATGTTTCGTTTCTCATCGCCCCGTCTCTTGTGATGGTGGGTCGGTCGCTCGGTCGGCATCCAAAAAAAAAAAGAAAAAAAAATGTAAACACTTAAAGGGGTCGGGGTTCCAGAGAAGGCCGGGCTACTAAGTAGGAAAGCCTGGTTACAAAGGCAACTCGACNATCCAAAAAAAAAAAGAAAAAAAAATGTAAACACTTAAAGGGGTCGGGGTTCCAGAGAAGGCCGGGCTACTAAGTAGGAAAGCCTGGTTACAAAGGCAACTCGACAACGTGGTCTCTTCGACTATCGAATGTCTAAACAACCTTTAAAAAACGTAGTGTTGACGTTAATCAAAGACAAGGACATCACATCACACCAATTGTTGTTAATTAAACAGGATCGTATGCTTGTTAATCAAAGTACTTGGCTTTGACTAGTGAGCCTGGAATTTTTCTGTTTTTTTTTACTTTTCGAAAAAAATGGGTCGGTCGGGCGATGGGAAACGTAACATTTATAGGGGTGGTCTGAATGATCGCTTAACAACAAATTTATTTACTAATCGTGAAATCAGAAATAGAACATGCTTTTTGGGGAAGTTATTGTCGAATTCCAACTATGTACATACAACAAGTTTTGGAATTGACTCGGCATTGTGCCATATAGTTACTTAATTTACCTTCGCTTTCAGGTTACTTAAGATGATAGCTGAATGAAAGAAAGCCCATAGATATTCAGGATATTATGTTGAATACAGTCGAACCTCCATCGAGGACTACCACTCTCGTGAGCGGACATGACCTAACATAGGCAGCCATTTATATCCAAAGAAAACAAACTTTTCCCAGCCAAATTGCAATTATACTTGGAATCTCTCTTTTGGAGGCCCTTCAAAAGTGGTTGTGGGGAAAGTTTATACGAGTAACTTGCATGCGGTAATATATTCTTCAGAAATTATGTGTGAGGACTCTTATACTCGGAAAAAAAATCCTTGTGCTTCGATTTTTGGTAGCCTGCGTAACAGGCGTCTATAAGGGAAGAAGATTGGGAGAAAGGGAAAAGGGGAGGGGGGTTGGGAACAATTCTAGATAAGCTTCATGGAAGTTCGACTTTAGTATATAGATGGTAGCCAAGCTCAAGCTTCTCTAACACTGAGTGCTACATAGAGGCTCTTCTCTGGACAGTCATCGGTCTGTTTATATGAGCCGAGAATTTTCGTTAAATTTATTTGCGAATCCGAGTTTGGCCGCTGGCGGAGGTCTCAGCTTGAGCAACCGGCTATCTCAGCAGGTGGGCCAGCCTGCCTTCCGAATACCGCTAAACGGCGATGCTATAGTTTAGTACACCTCTGAACTAAGCTGGCTCTGTCCAATTTAGCTACTAAAACAAGCCTGCCGCACACAAAGTTGTGGACTATTATTAAAGAACGTTTAACGTTCAGTTTAAGGCTTAAACATTTACACACTCGCCGTATTTCCTAGTTATTTTGTTCCATTTAATGAAGAACTCTACAGTTGCTGATTGATAGCATCTCTGTTGATGTAAAGGTTTGAATATCTTTGTTCTTTGATGATCTGTGTAAAAAAGAATACAAACTTTGACGTTAGCATAAAATATCATAGGGGAAGCGCAGGTGAGTAGGAACATGTACAATGGGTGAGGGCCGGGCGGAGGGAGCTGGAATGTAAGATGCGCTTCGGCTAGCAAAGTACGTCTGATAACGCTTTCTAAGGGGGTGTTTACATGAGAAAACTTGCACTGGCGCGAGTTTCATATCGGCATGACTTATTGATTTGGTATCGCGTTCACATGATCATGGGCCATTTGATATCTGGGTTATTTGAAGGTATATATACTTCATGTTGATAAAATACACATGCGATTCAGAATCGCAAACATTACGCATGTGCTACCCGTTCCAGGCCACCGGCAGATCGAATTCACACCGAAGCGGGTGGTCGTTTCGTGTTCACATGAGACCGTTGCGAGATTTCGTACCGGAGTAAAATTCTCGCCCCGATACAACAACCGGGGTGACTCGCGCCGGCATGACATTTTGTGGTGGTATCATGTAAACAAATGTAGAGCAATGACAGGGAACCGGAGTGAGCTCGCGCCGGCGCGAAAGTCGCCCCGGTGTCATGTAAACACCCCCTAATA
>CALNXI010001276.1:65135-72111 GCA_942486025.1 Porites evermanni
TTTCATTTAAAACTTTGAAAAATACAATAAAATTTTAAAAAAGCTCCGGTGGCTTTACAGGTGACCCAATACGTCTGCGATATTCATCTCTTTTTCTCCTCCGTTTTTCTTTTGAATTTAATTTCTGTTTAATGTCATTTTAATTTCGTTTTACCTTTGTTTTTTACTGTTCTTTTATATTTAGTTTTATTTCAATAATAATAATAATATTATTATTATTATTAATAAAAAAAAAACAAAGGCAAAGAACTGGAGAAAATAGAAGAGAACCAATTTCTTCGAGAAGAAATAGAAAAGTTAATGTTGTGGAAGTTGAACTAAGTGACAGTTGTGCTAATTGCGATTGCGGCATTGGGAGGTGTATCCGATATGTTTGAGAAATATGCGAAAAAGCTTAACGTTATCATCATGCTTGAGTGATCCAGAAAGCTGCTAATAATAATAATATAATAATAGCAATAATAAATTTTCAAAATAGTTTTTATCTAGCGCCCAAATCCAGCGCGCTTTACACAAATCGATTTAAAAACTCGAGGAGATAAAAACTAAAAATAATGCAATCATACGGTATTAAGACGAAAAGTTTTGTTGAGTGGAGTGCGGAGTGCTTTGCTTTCATTTACTTACTCTTGTCAAACTTAATTACATTGCTTGATATCATCTTCCAAAGAATCTATCACACATTTGTTAAGTTTTTACCACACTCCGCAATTTCCACACTCCACACTCCCTCAGACTCCTCATTTTTCGCCGAACCTAATGGTTTGTGACCGTAAAAGATATCCTAAAGGGATTTAAAACTGTCTTTCGATTTTGCTTGTTTTACGTGATCTTTTCGAGAGTTCCACAGTGTGGGGCGGCAATAGAAAAGACCTTTCGTGTCCACAGATCTCAACTTCATTTTCTTAGATCTCAAATCCCGCACCAAATCAACTGTATTTTAAAACTGTCTGTGAAGTAGTTTAAAGCTATTTAAACGATTTAAGAACTATTTTTACTATATTTTACGACTAAACCCAAAATACCGTAAAATTCCGAAAATAAGCCCCTCCATGTATAAGCCCCTCCAAATATAAGCCCCCCCCAAACCGGNCAGATCTCAACTTCATTTTCTTAGATCTCAAATCCCGCACCAAATCAACTGTATTTTAAAACTGTCTGTGAAGTAGTTTAAAGCTATTTAAACGATTTAAGAACTATTTTTACTATATTTTACGACTAAACCCAAAATACCGTAAAATTCCGAAAATAAGCCCCTCCATGTATAAGCCCCTCCAAATATAAGCCCCCCCCAAACCGGTAACGCAAAAAAAACCCTCCGTTAAATCGCCCCTCCAAATATAAGGGCTTGTACTTGGAAAATTGCCCTCAAATACAAAGAAAACAAAGCAAAAATGGTAAATTTACTTCCAACTATAAGACTAGCCCAATCGATTTTGAAACGCAACTTTCCCTCCGTAGATAAGCCCCTCCGAATATAAGCCCCTCCAAAAATAAGCCCCTCAAAAAGGGCCTTTGAAAAATATAAGCCTATTTAAGGCTTATTTAAAATATAAGCTTATTTTCGGAATTTTACGGTAGCATTAGAAGCTTGAATTGCATTTGATATCTATTTGAATAGTATTTATTAATAACATTTTGCCAGGTTTCCTAGTAAATTTGAAACATAGTTGCTATCAAAACTACATTTTAAATACAGTATTTAAACTATTTTTTCAGAAAGAGACTACTGGGGAGTTGCGAAATTTTTTTCAAATACCGTATTTAAACTGCATTTTGGAAAGAAGAACCTAAAATCAAAGATTTAAAAAGTAGTTTTTACAACTAAAGTTAAAAATCAGGTTTTAATTACTAGGGTGTTTAAAGACTATTTTTGAATATACTACTCCCCATCTACGACCTTGAACAGCTCATAAATGGCATACATAGTTAAAACATGTTTGAAGAAGGTTTAAGAGGCAGCTCAGTTTAAATTGTGATTTTGAAATGACGAGCACCTTGAAATGTCTCCGAACAGGATTAAAACTGGCTGTTTTACAGTATTTTCACAAACTATCAACTATCCTCATTTAAAAGGTATTTAAATGGAAACCTGTTTTTGTTTTGAAATAAACCCAGCTGTCTTAATGGTGAAAAATATACTTTAAAGGCAAAAAATTCAACCAAATTTATTTTCAAACAGATTTAAATACTGTTTTCGGGGTATTCTGAAAAATTGATAACCGCGCATCACGGACTTGACAAACAAAATTCAACAGACATGCAGATACAGTCAGCCAAAATAAATAAGAACACGTCGTCTGGGCACAGCCCATTCTACAAAGGCACTATTCTTATAGTTGAGCGGGACAGAAGTGTTTAAGGGTTCTAATTAATTTAATCTAATTACAAAGTTTTGATTATTTTATTGGTTTATTTGTCATGCCGTGCTCAATAAGTAAGCAGTAAGTATAAACGCCACAAAAATATAAAGCCTAAGTCTGCTAGAAAACAAGACACAGAGCTGTCATACAGTTGCAGGGAGCAATTGTATCTCCAACAAAAACGAACAATCAGCCTTAAGCTTCATCAGTCAAATAAAGTATTGAGCCTATCGACCGGTTTGATAACGCGTGTTGTGTCACAGTGCATGTGTGACAGTGTAAAAAAATCAATCGATCCCCAATCCTTATTCATTGAATCTCTCTGTGTATATCTCTACACAGCCAGATTTTAAATCAATCATTGATCAGCTACTAAGTTTTGAATTTTCTAAAATTCGCATCAACCATAACGTAACATTAACATACAGTGGAATCTAAATAAGCTAATCGATTTTGACTTAGAACCGCAGTTAACCGAACCGGATACGGTGAACAAAGGTAGAATAAGCCCTAAACAAAATTATATAAATTTACGCTCACCTCTCGTGTTGCATGAATACTAAACCAAACGCTCAAGAAATTCCTCCACATCGTTATCACTGAGCTCGACTTTGCACATGCCGGCACATGCCGCGCAATAGAGTCACGTGTTAAGACCACGTGCTAAGGAACACAGCTTTGTATTTTAAAATTATAGCGGACGGCTGTTGATGGTTGCAACTGGCGTTGAGTTGTTCTTTATTGCGCAAAAAAGAGTGTTTGTCAACTCTGTGGACTGTCCAGAGGCGCAGATTTTGTTTTAATCACGTATCAAAATGTCTCCGAATCGTCAGCGACTGGGATTTACTTTTAAAGGAACGGATCTGAGTTCAACTGGTGGATTCACGTATTGCTTGAATCTTCGCGATGGGAATAAAGTGTGAGTACGATTGTTCCTTATTTTAGAATTATCTGTTATTGGAACGTATAGGCATACGCCTTATGAAAAGGACAGTTTGATATATGGCCTTTCTAAGAGCGCTGTCAATTAATTTATTACGAAGAGCCGTTTTGGCGTTTGTTTACGTTTATATGTGCTTGTTTACCGGTCGTTTTGACACAAAGTAACTTAGATACACCAGGCGATACCAGTCAGTCGCTCAGAAACTTGATTCAGTTGAGGTGTACAACCAATATTTCGCGACATATGTTTTTCTTGTTCACGCGTTGTAACTTTTCATCAGGTAATCGCAATATTTTTGCAGTTTCACTGCTTAAGTTCGTATCGTTCGTATCTTTCGCTCACACATAGCAATACCAAACCACAAAACCAACGGTGAATGCTCTGGCTCAGGCCTTGCAAGCTTCATGATGATAAGAGTGGAATCAAACATTATTGTGTTGGGTCTTGCGAGAATGAATGTATGTATAGTTGGCGAGTAAAATTCAATGATGAAATGATATATTATAGACTTTTAACTTATATTGACTCAGGTAAGCCTAAAATGGTTATTTTTCTCCTTGGGAATTCCTAAAAAGTTTCAGGAACATGATATATTTCTGACATTTAGTTTGTTACATGTAAACAGTCAGAACCTAAATACATACATTGCACCCATGTACAGCTGGTTCAATAAAGGTTGCTTTGGGCATTGGGAATTGAGCAATAGTTAGCTATTGTTTGGTGGTCACTCAGGGAAATCATTGCATTGTTTGGTATGCCCAATAGCTGCAACCTTTACTGAATCAGCTATACACAGTGTAGCTTCTGGAGAAGCGACAATCCCAAGCTATAAATGACATCCAGTATTTTCAATGATTACGTTCAAAAACAAAATCTTTGAATAATCTCTTGTCCGTACAAAAAAAATATGCAGTGACTTTGTTAACCTCTACGTCCTGCATTCCTGATACATAAAAATCCCCAAACATGCAAAGTAATAATATTCATGGCCATGGCATGCATTCTGATGGACGCAAAGATCAATAAAATTAATAGAAGGTGGCAAGCCATTTTTGGGTGAAAATACATGTTTTTTTAAACTTTTTTCAACAATACAAATAAATCTTGTGGATAAAATCATGCAAAGTGCTTATTTATGTGTTATTTTTCATGTTAAGCGCAAAAAATTACTATTTCTCGCGGTTTTAACCTGATGTCTAATTCTAGGTAAAATCCAAGATGGTGGCCAATATGGCGTCCATTGTTGGTGACGTCACAGGCCTCCAGCAGCAGCACCACCTATAAAATAGACCTCATCTTGTTAAGAAAATGAAAGGCTTTCCACTAAAGGTAAAATCGTTTCGAAATACTGAAACATATCAAAAACTCCGAGGAGGGGTTTCATCCACCCCTCCCCCCCCCCCACCTCTGTACCACGGTAGGGGTATGAATTTACGTGTACGTCCGAAGGTCAAGCAAAGTGCCCTCCCTGGGGTGTATGAATACTTTCTGGAACTACACATTGTGAATAAGGTCGTGTTATTGACAATATTAACAAAGTGAACTCTAGCTAGAGAGCCGTGAAACGGCCCCTTTTAAACAAGTTATTCCCTTCGTTACTGGANCCCCGAGGAGGGGTTTCATCCCCCCCTCCCCCCCCCCCCACCTCTGTACCACGGTAGGGGTATGAATTTACGTGTACGTCCGAAGGTCAAGCAAAGTGCCCTCCCTGGGGTGTATGAATACTTTCTGGAACTACACATTGTGAATAAGGTCGTGTTATTGACAATATTAACAAAGTGAACTCTAGCTAGAGAGCCGTGAAACGGCCCCTTTTAAACAAGTTATTCCCTTCGTTACTGGACATGGTGACTAGTACGTCGATGTGTGATGTGTGTCTTTTCTCTTATTTCTCTTTTTCTTTAAATTGACCCGCGTTTTTTTTCGCGGCCCACACCCGGCGAAAGCTCCTCGTCGCACGCGAGAAAAAACCTCTGGTACCCAGGGTAAGAGATGTTTAGACGAGCAGATATTCTTCCGAATGGCAGATATGTCATCCGTTGTGCGGTACTGATTTTGTTGTTTTTCCTTTTTTGGAGGCAGGAGTTCGTTTATTTCCTGTTTGCAAATCATGCAATGAAAATTTTCCGACCTTTTCGCCAGCTACTAAAAGGCTCGAAAACAACTGAGCTAAAGGAACCTCATCCTCAAGACTTTTTGTTTGTCGTCCCAATTTTCTGGCGGTTTACTGTTGAAGTCTTTTTACCGGATATTGCAAACGTTATTGGAGAATAAGGAATCTGAGCCAATCAGAAACGGTGAAATATTTGGAATGGATACTGAGTGGTGTTATGTTCAGAAGTTGTCCCTCTGTGTTTAAGTACGTCAGTCGATTGCGAATTTCTGGGCTGAGGTTGGGTCACGAATTTACGTTCTTATTCTTTGTTGTTTAGCCTCATGTAAAGAAATCCAAGACAGTCCTCATTCAAATCGTTATTGGGATTCCGGATTCCTTGATGTGTATGCTGGATTCCAGAGCCTGAGGTCGCCTCATTCCAATAGCAAAATCTTGCCGGATTCTGTATTCCACAAGCTAAAATTTACTTTGGGAAGTCTCGGCACTTGTATCAGAATTTATTAATAATTTACGCGGTTAATCCAATGTTTGCCAGTTTTATCTAACTGTCAAAATGTTTGTTAGATATCTTTGCATATCGCTGGTGTGGAAAGCCTTGAACGCAATAGGAGGAATGTCTTGTATATGTGTTGAGGTGAGATATAAATATTGAAATCGCCATTTGTTAGACAATGTAACGAGCCACTATTCAACCCAGTCAAAGTAAAGCGTTTTTCAAATAAAACGCCCTACAAAGCTGGTGTAGCCTGCGCGAGCTTGCCGTTAAAATTAAAGCACAGATGTTATAAGAACCCGCGAGGAACTTTCTTAAATTTATACTGTAGAGGTGACCTGCTGAGCCGCCATCATTAAGACTCTAAACTCTACTAATCTGCTCCTATCTGAATCTATTCCAGAAAAAAAAAATGAATCTGCGAGCTTCTTTCTGTCAAGTTGGGATGGGTAACCTGTTTCAGACACTAAGCAAATATAAGTATATTTCATAGATCTTTATACTCCAGGCTGTATGGGCGCGGATTTTGGGTGTGGTCGAGCGGACCGCCCAACTCTTCCCCCAACCTCCCTGCCCCCTTCTCTGTGAAATTTTGCATTTTTTTAATAGAATTCTCAGTAAATTGAATAGTATCTATATAGCTGTAGATTATCGCGGCCGCCACTTTCTGAATTTTCTGGTTCCGCCCCTGCTAGCTCCTCTTTTTGACATAAAATGCTAAGACCATTAATGTCGGAAAAAAGCCTCTGCTCGCAGAGCCTACCCCTACAACTGTTTTTCAACCCCCCTTTACAGCCATTCCCATGCCCTTAATCTTGGAGTACATTGGTCGCACACACAGGCACCGTCACTAATAATAAAAACTTTGTATTTCTAATAACAAAAAGGGGAAAAATCTCGCAAAAACATGCACAAATGTACCTTTGACCAATAATACATTGCGCCATGAACATGAACATAATAGTTTTCAAATTAAATTGAGTCACATTACACTGGTGAGAAAAAAAAAGGGAAGAAAAAACAAATAACAAGGAACGACAAAACACAAAGCAAAACAAACC
>CALNXI010001276.1:90992-115992 GCA_942486025.1 Porites evermanni
ATCCCAAAAATGCACCTAAATATGACTCTGCTTGATTTGTGTGTATCAGCGAAAATGGGTCATTTTGGATGCATGAAACGGTCCAGGGTTGTCTCACAAACGTCCACTTTTTATATACCGGATAGAATGAACATAGGATTCGAAACTGGATGGTTAAGTAAAGTTAACACATTTAGGAAATCTAGTGAATAATCCACCGAAAGCGGAATCTGGGTGAACATGAAGGCTGCAGAAAGTAAACCGATCAAACTGAGTTTCCGCATTCATTCTTCCGGGAACTTAACGGATAATTGAGTATCCTCTGAATTTACGAGCTGCGGAAACATGACGGCAGTTAGCGTTTCCGCAAGAGTAAACCTGACGGAAACGCGAGTATAAGGGATGCGTTTAAGCGCCTCCGCAGAAACTGAAACATGACGGATACACGTGTTTCCCGCAACGGTTAGTTACAATTCCGTCTGCGGATATTCAGGTTTCCGTGAGGTAACCGTTACAAAAACGGAAACGGAAACGCCTTTTTTCAACCTGTGTAAACTCATTATCAACATTACCATACCTGTCCACAAAACAAACTTTAAGGGAAATATACTTTAAACCAAGGATAAAATTGAACCACAACATATATAAGGAAATACTTAGAAACTGGAAGTTTTGAACGTTTCGAAAGAGTTACACGGAATGTCATCTTCCGTAAACAAAAAATTGTGGCCAAAGAATAATTGGACTAATTTCAGGTAGTACTCTGTTTTTATTTTATTTTATTTTTTCGTCATTTTGAAAGTGACAAATTTCACAAGAAAAAAATAATAATAATAATAACTTACAGCAAACAAACGAAAAATGTAATCATTTTAATATATACATTTAGCCAGGGGTAAAAGCGAAGCTCTCGATAATATTTATAGCTTGTTCAAACAAAATACAAAATCATGTAATGCTAAGCGGCCAAGGCAACGCCGGAGAACGGTGAAAAATAACAATAGGTCTAATTAGCAAAAAAGCAACTTTGCATGTGCAGCACACTTTTCTTGTACATTTCTTTGCCGTTGTTTTACACGACTACAACATTAAACTTCCAGAATCTTCTTAGTTACACGTTTTTTTCGTTCACTTTTTTTCACTGCCGCTCATTTTCACCTTGCATTGGTGGCCGCTAGCATTTCTCATTTTGTCACCGCCGTTACAAAATTTTCATGTTGTTCTTCCAACAAAAAAATGTATCCTTTATTTTTTATCTCTCGCTCTAAATCTCTGTCGCCCCTTTGCTCGTTGAGCTTCGCTGGCCCGCCGCTTAATTTTTTCTTTTTCTCTATGTTTCTCTTGCTCTATATTCCAAATTTGTGGACTTGACATTGGAAGATTGATTGATTCGTGGAAGATTCGTGAAGATTCGTGAAGATTCGTGGAAGATTGATAATTAATTTAACTTGACCTAGAAAAGCAAGCTCATTTCTTTTTGGATATGGCAAAGAGTATTTACCTCAACGTCTAGGAAGAACGCTAGATGACGTCAGAGAGTCAGGAACCACATCTGGCTTTTTATGTCTTAATTCAGCTGCTCAAATAATGAAGATGAAGGACGAAAGGACTTGTTTCTTTCTATTTAATCAAAGAAGTAAACAAGAAATTAAATGCCTAAAGGCATTCTAGTTGGGGGAGGGATACAGGAGATATGTTTTGACAAAACTTTATTACTTCACAAGAATTAATGGTAGCATGTAGGAATGGACCTTTTTAGCTTGTATGTTCTATATTTTTTCCCAATTCAGAGCACGTGATGGCACCCCAGAGAACTGTTTCTTGCAAATGTCGTCCGTGCACGTGCATCTACGTGCATATGTATGCATAATTAATAAATCTCAAAAGGCAAATTCCCTGATTTAGGAAAACAAAGCATACAAGCTAAAAAAGCCTATCGTCAATTTTTTTTTGGGGGGTGCGATACTGAAAAGTAGAAAAGATTCACACACACACAAAGGAAAGTGAATCATGACATCAAACGCAAGCAATACATATATAATTATATAAAAAGAAAATATTATTTTCTCCGTCTCTTTTTTTTTTTTTGAACGTTACTAAAACTCATTATCAACATTACCATACCTGTCCACAGAACAAAGGGAAATATACTTTAAACCAAGGATAAAATTGAACAACAACATATATAAGGAAATACTTAGAAACTAGAAGTTTTGAAGGTTTCGAAAGAGTTAGACGGAGTGTCACCTTCAGAAAACAAAGAATAATTGGACTAATTTCAGGTAGTAGTCTGTTTTTTTTTTGTTTTGTTTTTTTTCATCATTTTGAAACTGAAAAATTTCACGAAAGAAAAAGAGAAAAATAACAGCAAACAAACGAAAAATGTAATCATTTTATTAATATCTTTTTTTTGTTATTGTTTTACATTTTTATAAGTAGACACTTTTCATGCAAGGTGTAGGTAAACTTTCTTCAAGTCGAAATGATCGGTCTGTCAAACGCAATGAATCGATCATAGATATAAAACGTTTCAAGCTCGTTTTGATGCGTCTCCTTTCCCCGCAACCCCCTTCCCACATCGTTATTCTGATGGTCAAGGTTCTCTTTTTCGTGAGGGATTAATAATTAATTTAACTTGACCTAGAAAACTACAAGAAATAGCAAGCTCATTTCTTTTTGGATATTGCAAAGAGTATTTACCTCAACGTCTAGGAAGGACGTTAGATGACGTCAGAGAGTCAGAAATCATTCATCTTGCTCTTTGTGTTTCCAGCTGCCCAAATAATGAAGGATGAAGGCCGAAAAGACTTGTTTCTTTCTATTTAATCAAAGAAGTAAACAAGCAATTAAATTAAATGCTTAAAGGCATACTAGTTGGGGGGATACAGGAGACATGTTTTGACAAAACATCATTCAGAAACCTTATTACTTCACAAGAATTAATGGTTGTACGTAGGAATAGACTTTTTTAGCTTCTTGATTTTGTATGTTTTTCTCATTTCAGATCACGTGATGGTACCGCAGAGAACTGTTTCTTTCAAATGTCCTCCGTGCACGTGTATCCACGTGCATATGTATTCATAATTTATTAAAAGACAAAAGGCAAATTCCCTGGCGAACATCCCGTGGTCTGATTTGGGAAAGCAAAACATACTACAAGCTAAAACGGTCTATTGTCAAATTTCATTTTTTGTTTTTTGCGTGTGATACTGAAATGTAGGGAGGAATCGCACACACAAAAAAAGAAAAGTGAATCATGACATGGAACGCAAGCAATGAATAATTAATATATAAAAAGAAAACATTTCTTTATTTCTTTTTTTTTTGAAACGTTATACTAAAAACAAGTCAAACATCTTGCATACTGCATGATGGTACAATACTTAAAAACAGGGAACCAAGATAAATTCTGTGCCTTACTGATTAATACTCATTTAATTTGTTTTTATCTAAAAAAAAATTATTTACTGTTTCGTGCCTGATTTTTTTTTAAATGAAACTGATAACTTGTCTCTGGGTCATTAGAAAAGGAAAACTATAATGAACAGTTATTTAAAGTTTATTAGGAAATAACTTCCAAATGCATAACTGTGATGCACCCAGTCTTGAATCACGTGAATGTTGCGTTTCGTCACTGTAATGACATAAAAGGAATGTGCAACAGTTGTTTGTTAGCATCTGACGTTGATGAAAAGGAGGCCAACGTGAGTCCACTATTAGGTAAGGTGTTAATGTTGTATTTGGCTTCTTACGGCTGTCGTTATAATTTTGAGAAATTTCACGAATTTCTTTATTTTTGTGCCCGTTGTTACTGACTTGTAATTTTTCAAGAAGCTCAGACGCATCGGGTTCCTCTTGAAAAAAAGCAAACACCGGGAAGCTGGGTTAAAACTTAAACTTAAGCTTGAAGCTTTTACAAAGACTCGGGATTTTTAGACACTTTAATACTTGTCGTCTTGAAAGAAAATTGTTGTCTGTGTAAATGTTTCACCGAATCATTTCTTTTATTGATTGTTAGTAGCCGCTCTCTTGCAATTTTAATGGCTATGCCGTTTGTCAAAATCTCTTGCACGAGTACTTAAAATGCCGCGCGTATCGAACGTTTTTAAAGATTACACATGGTTATAAAACCATTAAATGAAAAAAAAAAACTAAGCAAAATAAACATAAGAAATTCAAATTATTTCCTTTTTCTGAAATCGCTTAGCCTTTCCCTCAAAAGTCAAAAGTTAACTGATATGGGGATTACAAGTTTATTGTTTGATTTTAATTATAAATATATTGATGGAGCGTTCGCTTTTATAGCTCTGACTAAATCTATATATTAACTATCAAAGAATTGTAGAAGTAGTTTGGAAGAATGTTTACAGTTTTAAAAAGAGCTCTGAAGATTTTAATAATTTTTGAAGGCGTTGTGGTTGAGTATGTAACTTTGTTTACAAAAGTGTCATTGAAAGGAGACGAGGACAACTACCCTGCTCCAAAAGTTAAGGATCAATACGGATAGCAAATTTTCGTTGATTGAATATAATTATGGTGTTAAAATTTGTAATTTTACAAGGAATGTATGGGCTTTTTTTCCACAAACGACAACCAGTATTTCAGTTTTTATTCTCTTGTGGCATGTACTTTCTCAAGTATTCCATGCAAAGAGATGATCATCTCAGAGGTTACTATAGGTTTAATAGACTCGTTGAGATACTGAAGCTGATTGTTGTCTAAAATGATTCCTTTTCTATCAGTTATCCTGGTGAGTGGTCGTGGATCGAAACAAAACCGCCTCATGTTTAGAGTCTTCACAGCCAATAACGCCATAGTCCAGACCAAAACCACTAAGTAAAAAAACACTGAATCAGTGTTTTTTTACTTAGTGGTTTTGGTCTGGACTAGTGATTTTCCTGCCAAATGGCGTCTGTGGGATGACTGCAGAAATTCCATACTGATGAAAAATATCATCATAAAATCATTCTAATTATGCAGATGTTATGTAGAAAAAATAAGTTTTGAAGTTTAAAGTTATCAATGTCAGCGTTAACTTCTGGGAAACCTTCTTTTTCTGTTTTTAAAAAACAGGCCAAACGCATAATGAGCAAAAAAGGGTCAGTTGCGGCGGTGTTGCAAAAGAATAAAAATTATCGTCTGTGGTCTCTAACTGGTCGAGGCTACTTGAAGTTAAAAGATGGAGCTATGAGTGCTGATTTCAGCGAAACAAGAGAAGACAACTCCAGTGAGTAATACAGAAAACTTAATTGTTCGTTTGTGGTTTCATTTTGCTTCACTGATTTGAATTTCCTCTAATAAGCCGGTTTCTATAATCTCGAGAAAGTTTCTGTTGGCGTCTGACAAGACGTTTGATTCGGAGCTATTTCTGCTTGTTTTGTCTGCGTTCTATTCCAAATTAGTAACTTGCTTGAGGCGTGTTCATTGCTCTTTGGTGGGAGGGAAGATCTAGTATTACCCTATATAGTTAATTTAAGTAATTAAGTAGAGAGTGATTGTTTGGGTGGATTTGTATATAATGAAGTGATTCCAAGTGTAAAGGACAAAGAGATAGCAGTATATGTACATAAATAAGACAATGGAAGACTAAGCAGTAAAAACAACAAGATAATTTCACTGATTTTGTCATGTATGACCTTCTATAAGCCATCTGCATCTGTAGTTAGTTCCCCTCCTCTAAACTTTTATCCACTCTCTCATTTTTCCTCTGATTTTATTGTCAATGAAGGAGAAATCACAGCCAGAAAGAAACCTATAGCTAAAAAAGAGGGATTTTTGCTTGAGTTTCAAGAAGATGGGAAAAAGTACGTTCTTGAGGCCGATGCCGAGTACACTGGTGTATCGAAGAAGGTGAAGAATACTACGTTAAACTTTTAATAGTTATACTTATACTAAGTTAGTTGTAAAAGAATGATTTAACACGTTACGGCTTCAGTACCCGGCTTTCAGAGGGATGCGTACGAAGATATGAAAACTGCAAAATATAAAAAAAAATGTACAGAAAAGGTCAACATACGGTCACCAGCACGCCGAGAGTTAATTCAATATCGCATCCAAATGTCAAAACTGCCTTGTATAAAACCAAGAGAGAACCCATTAATCTTGTAAAACCGCAATACCGCACATCATCACAAATTATTGAGGCCTTCTTTTCTAAGTGGGTAAAATATCCAGGCATAATAACAATAATAACAATGATGATAATGACAATGATGATGATAATGACAATGATGATAATGATGATAATAACAATAATAATAATAATTATTATTATTATTATTATTGTTATTATTATTGTTATTATTACCATTATTATTATTTAGCTTAGTCTAAACTAAAATGGATATTTTCTTTCTTTCAACGTACAGCTTTCCGCAGAAGCTAATCAAGATCGAGCGCTGTTCTACTTGGGAAATTTCGGCGATGAAACAAGTTATTTTAAAGCACTGGTGATGTTGGAAAAGAGCACAAAATGTCTTGCTTCAAATGGCGCGTTGGAGACATATGATCGAGCAAAACCATATGCAGATACCGTTTTTTTGTTAATAGAGGCAGAAGACTAGAGGTACTGCATTTACGTGTAAAAGTTCCGATTTTTGTGCAAGTTAAAATGGAAATGTAAGAAAAAAAAAAGAAATAAGCTTTGATTTTCAAAGCTGTGTTCAGTTTTTACCTTTAAAACCCAGGTTTCGTAGGATTAGAAACTCTAACGCTAAGTATTTTATCCTCTAAGAGGTACGAAATTTTGCAGCTCTTCGGGGCAAAATAACTTATTAATTTTTTGTCTTTGCAATATGTATATTCAAATATAATTATTATTTTTGAATTAATAAATAGTCTTCAACTTTAAGTGGCTGAAAAAGGACCTGAAAAAAAAATCAGGCTTGAACGGGAAACGAACGGCTGACTTTTGCGATGACCGCGGACGCAACGTTATAACGCTCTATTATATATCTATTAACTAAAGCTAATCAAGCCAACTGGAGAGCTGGCCATTGTGAGTTCGTGAATACACTATGGTGAAAATGACACTTTAATATTTAAGCAATAGAAAACGTTTTGCGTGTTTGCATAGCCTGATATAAACACGAGAGAGGTTGGGAGAATTCGAGATAGTTATGCAAATCCGAGACGAAGTCGAGGGTTTGCATAACTGTCGAGGATTCTCCCAACGCCTCGAGGAATGAAGGAATGGGTAAATAAAGTAAATAAAGTAAACTTGTCCAGTTTTGAACTCGAAAACTTTTTCCAATTCGTGCTTGCGTGATTAGCGCACGAAAAGCAAAACATCTTGACGCCACAACCATGTTTACATACTCTCATGCAAACACTCCTCTCGGCCAATCAGAGCGCGCGTACTATTTTAGTTATTTTATAAAGGGACTTTTTTGATAGAAAGGAGAAGTACACTGGGAGTGGGTTGGTTGCCATCAAGCGCCCGTACGGTCTTTTCGCTTTATGGTGCTGTGCCCTTTACCTGCCAGCTACCAGTATTATAAACTTGAAAGAAAGCCGCCCTCGAATAAGCCCCGCAATTGCTGCAGTTTTGAAGTGCTTATATTTCTTGACACGATAATTGCTGAAATGCAAGGGAAAACATGAAATCCAATGTTGATATCATTATTTCTTGAAAGGGACAAGTCTCTTTAACTCACTTTTGATCTAATGCATTAGGTAAACGTTTTTAGATAAGAGAACAAGAGAGAGTTTGTGTACCACTTAAGCAATAGAAAACGTTTCCGTGTTTGCATAGCCTGGCATAAACACGAGAAGGGTTGGAAGAATTCGAGACAGTTATGCAAATCCGAGACGAAGTCGAGAGTTTGCATAACTGTCGAGAATTCCCCCAACCCTTCTCGTGTTTATATCAGGCTATACAAAAACACAGGAAAAAAGTTTTCTATTGCTTCTATAAAATAACTTTCCGGAGAAAAAAAACGCAAAACTCTTTGTATGGTATTGATTAAAAGAGAAATTCTTACCAGTCGCAAAATCTTGTCCACGAAGTCTTGCACGCGTAATCAGTTCTTGTTTTGCAAAAAGATGCTTTGCAAAATACGGATTTTTCTCGCTTAAAATGTCAGCTTAAGCGAAGAAAAATTGACACACCTTCTTTGTAACGATTTTCCAAGTTTCAGCCGACGAAGGAATGGGTAAATAAAGTAAACTTGTCGAGTTTTGAACTCGAAAACTTTTTCAAATTTGTGCTTGCGTGATTAGCTCGCAAAAAGCCAAACAACTTGACGCCACAACCATGTTTACATACTCTCATACAAACACTCCTCTCGGCCAATCAGAGCGCGCGTACTGTCTTAGTTATTTATAAACAATAATAATTATAAGAAACAGAGTGCTGCGTCATAAAAAAACACCGTCAAGAACAATCGACGCTTAGCTCGTTCGAATAAAATCACCTATTAGCCTATAGGTTTCAAAGCTGGTTTCAGTTCAAAAACATGAAAAAGTAAGCAACTCGATCAGCCTCGATCAGCTTATTGAAGATGCTACCCTGGCTGTCTATTTCACGTACCAAGTAACAAGATCATAAATCATGAAAGAATACATAGCTGGCTTTAATCTGGCGCAGTTCGAAAATATTAAACTACCGAACGTAGGTTATTATGCTGGACGGATAAGAGGGTGTCAATGGGGTTAACCGTCAGACGGCATGAAATTTAACCGTCAACCGTCAATAAGGTAATATTTTACCGTCAACCGTCAAAAATGCAGATTAATATTAACCGTCAAAAGGTTTCAAGGTATTTCAAATTCACGCACTATTTCAGCTGATCTTTGCGGGATTCTGACTCGGCCTGAAGAGGCTCTAAACTGGAAAAACCATTTTCCATGTTCTCGAAAACACTCTTTCTAGACATTCAACAAGACCATACAACTTGCTTATATCTGAAAATAACTCGAAATTTTATAAGTGAGAGGCCAAGACAACCTCTAAAACACAACAGATAATATTTATACAGAATTAATTTATACCGGAAATAAACATTTACTTGAACTCTTAGACTAAATTTCCACTTAATTACAATAACCGTCAACCGTCAAAACTGGAAACAAAGTTATCGTCAACCGTTTAAGCTACCAGCCCATTGAGACCCTCGGGTAAGGTTTCAGGGAAAATATTTAAATCTTCCGACTCACCTATTCAATAGACCCTTTTCATCTCAGGGTCACATGAACTATCTCATACCAAAATTATGTGATACAACCGTAAAAGTACCAGACATATAGAACCGAGATTAGAGGAGCATAGAAAATGATAGTGAATTGCTTGAATAATGCCCTAAGTTTAAGCTTGAATAATTTACAGAAAAGGTACTATTTTTGTTATATAAACACCAGTGAAGATACCAGGTGAACTTTGGCCCGACAACAGAATATACACTTAATGTCAGATCCCGAGGGAAACAGTTTTGTTTTCCTGAAAGTCCTGATATTTCCCGAGACGACAGGACACGAGGGAAAACAAAACTAACTGGTTTCTCCAGGGACCTGACATAAAGGGCCAGTTATTTAAACGGGTTTTAGCCATCCTCGTTGACCCAGGGGCAGTCAGTCGGGTCGGGAAAAAAGGCGGGACGAAAGTTTTCAAGTAAGGGCGGAAGAGCCCCTGGGTACCGACCCTCACCAAAATTTCCAAAAATTCAAGCGGATACCGGCTCCTGATTGGGCACAAAAAATGCTTTGTATTATTGTGCCCAATCGGCGAACAGTTTCTCCTGAGTTCTTTTCGTGAGTTCGTACTCGACGGCTATTGTCTCGTCACACTTGCCCGGTTCGTTCACCAAGCTTGTGCGTACAAGGGAAACTTTCATTTTCTACTTTCCTATCCAGAAACAAAGGAACTACCGATGAGTTGAAAATGCGTTTGGGTTTAAAACTATCAGCAAGAGCAATTGAATTTGCCCTGAGAATATTCTGTTTTTCACCGATCACAATTAAGATGCATGCGGCGGCGATGAGAAATTCAAATAAGTAATAGCTTGACAAGGCAAAACAACAACTTTGCATGTGCATCACGCTTTTTGTACATTTCTTTTCCGTCAACTGCACGACTACTCGTGAAAATGCCTAATTTCACGTTTTGTGAAGGACGTAAACAAGCAATAACAAATTTCATTCATGAACTTTGACATGGTTCAGAAGAGTTCGCTTGCATTTGACAATGTAAGCGAGTTGGATCAGATGGGAATTTTATATCAAACTGAAAGTTTCCTGACTCGGCTTGCATTTCTTTGGTGCATAATCTAGACAAGCCGTGATCGAGACAATAGCCGTCATTTACGAACACACGAAAAGAACTCATTGAGATGTGTTCGCCGATTGGGCACAATAATACAAAGCATTTTTTGTGCCCAATCAGGAGCCGGCATCCGCTTGAATTTTTGGAAATGGTCTGGTGAGAGTCGGTACCCAAAGGCTCTTTCGCCCGTAATGAAAACTTTCGTCCCGCCTTTTTTCCCGACCCGACTGACACCCCCTGGGTCTCCGAGGATGGGGTTTAGCCAGTGTTTAACAAAACCCCCTTCTAAGCCATTTTTTCATTTAAGTTTTCCGTACGCTTTTATGTAAACACCATTTCTTGTGAACAGCTTCATGAAAGCATGTGATATGATGGCGCTGGTAAGAAAAGCATTTGTCTTCTTAAACTGACCCGCTAAGCAAGAGATCTGGGATACATTTGATTTTAGTCAAGACCGTGTGACCAAGAATCAACCAGTGGCAGTCCCTGTTTAGTTGAGTGAAAGTCTAGGAATATAACAATATGTTATTTTCACACGAAAAAGTATTATTTCTGCCATGGTTACATTAAATCACTTGCACTTTCGCCGCCAAAATCTGTTTGACATTTCATTGATGTATATATAAGAAGTTTTGAAACTAAAAAGTACGCATCATTCGGAAACTGAAAATCACCAGTACGCAGGCAATGTCCCCTAAATATATTTTAAAAAATTAGTAACCAAGCTTTTTTTCGTTCGAAACCGAAAAGTTTTCCGAAATAATCACAAGAAAATGAAACGTAGTAACACAGAATAAGCAAATGACTTTAAAAATGGCATGGTTAACACTCTTAATTCATATCAAACTAATCGCACATTGCGCGGTAATATATGCATCAACATTATTTAATATCCAAATAATTTTGACGTCTTTCATTCCCCTTTTTCTTGCATTTCTTTCACTTACTTTTTAATGAAATAAGATCCAGTTAATGAACTGCAGCATCAAACCCCGGAAATAAGAAAAATATCTACTTCTATGATTGCGATGCATCCATGGCTCGAATCATATGAATGTTATGCGATAAAACACCTCGGTGTATAAAACCAACTCGGGGTTCTTTCTCCTGACTAACAGATATAGCATGGAATTGGAGGTTAGGTAGTGTATCCTTCAAACAGTCGAACCTCTCCACAACGGCCACCTTGGGGACAGAGGAAAGTGGCCGTTGTGGAGGGGTTGCCATTATGGGAAGGTAGGGGTGTGATATGACAATTCTTTTTTTCAGAGAATACATGTTTATTGTGCTAAATTTATGCTTACTGTCTCCGATTATGGTAATAATCCAGTTATAAATAATAGATAGAGATAAATTACGCAAAATGATTGAATTATGTTTTTAATCAAAATGCTAACGTGACGAAGCAACGAGAAAGGTTTGCAAATTTCGCTATAAGTGTCGTAGACAATATATACTTACTGCAGCAGTATAAATGAATCAAAATCAAAATGTGATTGCCGTGATTAATCATCAACGCAGGCCCGTAGGGAGGGAGGGTGCGACGGGTGCGCTCGCACCCCCTCCCCCCTCCCCCAGCTCCCTTGATCAGCGATTTAAAACAAAGTGAAGTAGAAGTATTGTTCTATTCTAATTTGCTCTGATTGTGTAGTAAAATTGAAAATGCCGTAAAAGAGGTCACAAGCCTGACCCACCCTTTCCACAAGACGTATTTTACCCTTCACAAAGTATAAAAAGGGGATTTGGTGTGCCTACAAGATATTTTTTCATTGCTCAATGAAATTCTCTTTAGGTTTCTTTGCCATAGTTTTGTGCATAGTGTTGGATCTGAATTGTTATTTTAACAGTTGGCGGGTATGAGATTCCCTGTCAGCTTTGACATGCTGGACCCACAATCAGGGACAAAAGTAGTTGACACACTTGTTTAAAACGGGTGCTTTTAACAAACATTTAATTCATCTATTATTTCGTTCTTTTTAAACGCCGTAAATCCCCTCACCCCCCGAATCAATGTTGTCTGAAGTAAAAAAAAAGACTTGAGGGTCCAAGATTCAACATTGATTTTGGGGGGGAAGGGGTTGGGGTAGACAGGAGAAGGGGATAAGTATATCCAACATGCAAAAAGGGGCCATTTTACGAAAGTGTGTCAACACTTTTGTCCCTCATTGTCTGAATGCAAAATTGTGCTACTGCACACAAGTTGAGCCTTGCATGACACTGATTTTAACTGAACTTAAAGGAATCAAAGACATAATTATGTTATTGGTGGTGGGGGTGACATTGACTTATTCACGACCGAATTATAGGGCCAATTCGAATTAGGTGATGACGAAATAAAAGGGTTGCGATATCCAGAATTAACGTCGATATGGTTTACAAGCTAAAAACTAACGCTGAAACTCGCGCACATGTACAACTTTTGATGAATTTCAAGGGTATGCGTACTGAAAATATTTTTAATACAGTGAATATTTCTCGTTCTTTACTTTATCCGATTGTTAAATCGCAAACAATCACGGGTAGGCTAAGGATTGACACGTAGTGGGGATAGTCACTGGCCGGCCACGGAAATATGGAGCGTTAGTGCGGAGCGGCCGTCACTGCGTTCAATATCGAAACTACGGAAAAGTGAAGGTAAGTTGATGGCCAATTCAATAAAAAAACCTAAGGACAGCGTAGCAAACATTGCAAGTGTCCACGAAAACATTTACTTTCAAACCCACCTCATGACACCCTGTGCGACATGATAACGCAACGCAAATAGCGTGATATGAGCGCATATGTCTGTGTATTTAGACTGTATTTCTCAAGCGAAACCCTGTGTTTTTGTCTGTTGTCGGCAGAGAAAATGAAAAGAGATCTTTGAAACGTGAACTGGTATTTGACTCTCAAAGAAAACGACAGCTCAAACTGAGGAAAACACTGCTTCCTTCGTGTTGCAACGGTTAACCACGTTTCGGCAAACGGAAAGTAACATTAGTCTGTTATGACCTCTTAATGTCCATATGTATTCTCGTGGTTAACCGTTGAAACTCCTTATTTGCACAACATCGCTGGAATTTTTCTCACCAAGAATACGTATTGCGAAGTCCTTTCTACATAGTGGAATCTTCTTTTGCCTTTTGTGAGGAATTAGCGCATAAAAAAGGAACATTTTCCAGCGCACGGCCGTCATCGATCACATGTTATCCCGCTTTCCTTATCCGGATTGGAAGTCGTCCTTCTATGCTCTCATACACCGAAAAAACTTACCTCTGTGTGACAAGATGTGTTACTTAAAACGGTACGTTAGCGGATCAGCCAAGCAAGTCATTAGCGGACTTTTCCTGCAAAGTTCATCGGAAGCTTACGAACAAGCGTGGAGCATTCTGGACGAGAGATTTGGTCACCCGTTTCTAGTAACTAAAGCTTACAGAGACAAGCTACAAGGATGGCCAAAGATGGGTGCTAAGGATCATCAAGGTCTCAGAGGATTCGCTGATTTCTTAACAAGTATAGAAACAGCAATGCAAACAATCAAGGATCTAACCATCCTAAATGACAATATGGAAAATCAGAAGTTGCTTGCCAAGTTACCAGACTGGCTTATCTCTCGATGGAACAGAGAAGCCACAAGAGAAATGAAAGAACACAAGAGATATCCAGATTTCAAGACTTTTACGGCCTTTATCAATGCTGAAGCGGACCTCGCATCTAATCCGATCTCTTCTTGTAACGCANTTTCGGCAAACGGAAAGTAACATTAGTCTGTTATGACCTCTTAATGTCCATATGTATTCTCGTGGTTAACCGTTGAAACTCCTTATTTGCACAACATCGCTGGAATTTTTCTCACCAAGAATACGTATTGCGAAGTCCTTTCTACATAGTGGAATCTTCTTTTGCCTTTTGTGAGGAATTAGCGCATAAAAAAGGAACATTTTCCAGCGCACGGCCGTCATCGATCACATGTTATCCCGCTTTCCTTATCCGGATTGGAAGTCGTCCTTCTATGCTCTCATACACCGAAAAAACTTACCTCTGTGTGACAAGATGTGTTACTTAAAACGGTACGTTAGCGGATCAGCCAAGCAAGTCATTAGCGGACTTTTCCTGCAAAGTTCATCGGAAGCTTACGAACAAGCGTGGAGCATTCTGGACGAGAGATTTGGTCACCCGTTTCTAGTAACTAAAGCTTACAGAGACAAGCTACAAGGATGGCCAAAGATGGGTGCTAAGGATCATCAAGGTCTCAGAGGATTCGCTGATTTCTTAACAAGTATAGAAACAGCAATGCAAACAATCAAGGATCTAACCATCCTAAATGACAATATGGAAAATCAGAAGTTGCTTGCCAAGTTACCAGACTGGCTTATCTCTCGATGGAACAGAGAAGCCACAAGAGAAATGAAAGAACACAAGAGATATCCAGATTTCAAGACTTTTACGGCCTTTATCAATGCTGAAGCGGACCTCGCATCTAATCCGATCTCTTCTTGTAACGCAGTGTAAGAAGTAGGAACTGCATCAGTCAAAACGCATCAAGCAGCAAAGCCGAAAGATGTTGGTGATATGACCGTTCATTCTATCCAGAAGATAGAAGAGAACTCTAAAGAGCCAAAGGAAACTCCGAAACCAAAGCCGCAGTGTACATTCTGCAGGAAGACGGATCATCAGTTGGATGCATGCCCTAAGTTTAAGACTGAGACACTTGAGAAAAGACTGCGATTTGTTAAGGAAAACAAGTTATGTTTCGGATGCTTAAGTAAAGGTCACATGTCTAGTGATTGTCGAAAGAAGTTGACTTGTTCGTCATGCAACAAGAAGCACCCCACTTGCCTTCATCAAGAAAGAAGAGAAACAAGAAAGACAGAAGAAAGAAGAGTGGACTGCGAGTCATCAAACGTTCCAAAACCCACTTCTTGCAATTTCACATCTCAAGGAGCCTCAAGTAGCACCTCAATGATAGTTCCTGTCTGGCTATCGTCATCTAAGAGACCCAAAGCGGAAGTGCTCGTATATGCTATCTTAGACACGCAAAGAGACTCCACATTTGTTTTGAAAGAAACCTGCGATGAAGTTGACGCAGATAAACAACTGACTAAGCTTCGACTGAGCACTATCACTAGTCAAGAGTCAGTTGTCGACTGTCAAAGAGTCTCGGGTCTTCAAGTAAGAGGATACAATTCTGACCTGAAGATTCCAATACCCATTGCTTACACGAGTACATCGATACCAGCCGATGAAGACCATATACCGACTACCACCACTGCTAAGAATTGGAGTCACCTGCGACCAATTGAAGACAAAATGCTCGACCTATTGGACTGTAACGTGGGCTTGCTAGTCGGATATAACTGCTCTCAAGTATTAACCCCAAACGAAGTTATTTCTGGCGAGAGTAACGAGCCGTGTGCTATCAAGACAGATCTCGGATAGAGTATAGTAGGTGGCGGACAGGCCAGGAGTGGAAGGTCGTTTTGCCAAAGGGTTGCTGTAAGGGAGCTAACAGCTGTAACAATGAATGACATCATACGAATACTCGAGTCAGACTTCAAGGAAAGTAAAAATGATATGAAGACCTCTCAAGAAGACTTGCAATTCCTTAAGATTATGGAAGAAGGAATCAGGAAGACCGAAAACGGACACTGTGAAATGCCACTACCATTTAAGGAGCGGCCACTGTTGCCTGACAATAGCTCAATGGCGATGACTCACCTTGAACATCTCAAACGAAAATTCCTGAAGGACTCTAAGTAATATATAGATTTAGCCAGGGCTAAAAGCGAGGCTCCCATTAATAAATTTATAATTTAAATCAAACAATAAACTTGTATTCCACAATTCAGTTAACTTTAGAGCACATTCGTGTGACTTTTCATGGAAAGGCTAAGTGATTTTACAAAAAATAATTTGTAAGCAGCCCAAGAGTGAACCAAATCTCACATCGAGTTGATAGCCTCATAAGTACACCCAAAAACTGGCAATCATCTTCGATCACATTTATTAAGAGCCATAATGGCTCATGATCGCCTTAGGTTAATTAGGCCTGGGAAAAAAATTCTGGCCGAATTTTTGCGTTCGACAAGTTTACTTTACAAAATCTTGCCAACAAATCTGGGTGCGACTGTAAACCAACCTTTTATATCATTTATACATCACATCTGAGGTGAAACAGTACTATGAGGCACTGTTTTTATCATACAGACCTCGCACAACAGAATGCAGTATTTCACAATATTGCGATACAAATTGCTATCATTCAATATTCAGGACGATCGCAGCACGCGTGGGCTTTAGCTAAACCGTTAAAAAAAATTTTCAAAATCATCTATACGGCCAGCCGGTTCTGACTTTTGCAGTGCTAGCAGTGGCGAGTGTTTGAATGAACATTAACAGAGTTACGCTCCAACATAATAAAGAATTTATTATGTTTATTTTTTATTTTAAAACGGTTTAACGCGCGGCATTTTGAGTACTCCGGGAAGCGTTGTTCACTGAACGACTGAAAACAATCGACACAGCGATTAAAATTACAAGAGACAGTACTAACAATTAATAAAAGAAATATAATTCGGAGAAACATATACAGAGACGACAATTTTCATTCAGGAAGACAAGTATTAAAGTGTCTCTAAAAATCCTGAGTCTTCGAGCTTAAAGCTGAATTTTGTGTTTTAAGCCGGCTTCCCGGTGTTTGCTTTTTTCAAAGACGAACTCGAGGCAAGGAAATCGCTCAAACCTTTCTTTTACAGTCAGAATTATAACTAAATATTCCTTGAAACGTTTTCTTTCTATTTGCGGTGAGAAAATGTCTAAAGGCTTTTTAAAGATCTGTAAGCTTATAACAAACCTGATACGCGGTCAGATCATTGTCTCAAATCTTACAAACGTGCGTAAACAAAATAGCCGCATAAACTACGCTCGACTTCATTAAATTAGGAATAAAAAACAAACATCAAATACAATAATTACTTAGGCTTACCACTCGAGATGCAGCTCCTGAAAGGTATCAAGGAAGGCCAGTATCGCTTCAGACTTTGCAACCCTCTTACGCATTAAGCAAGGTGAAAACGAAAACGATGCCATCCGAAATCGGATTTCCGACTTTGACTCAACCAAAAACCCAATAAACAAACTAGCCATGAATAACAGAAGACTCCTGATAGAATCTGAATTTCATTTTGTACATCCAGTGGAAAAAGAAAGTTAAAAACATCACAAGTTGACACAAAACTCTGTCAGCTTCAGCTGTCAAAGTAAACAAGATTCAAGATGCTGCATAAATTTTGCGCATGAACTCACCTGTCAAATTTTGACCAATCAGAGCATAAAAATTGGACGTAGAGCGTGACCAACGCGTGAACATGGCGAGAAAAGTCAAAAGCAACTGTCTTCCCTGCCTGTAGCAGCTGGCTGAATTTTCGCGTCCGAGGTCAGTTTGAAATCAAAATTTTAATTGTGCGGCACATAAACACAACATATTTCATATGAATTTAAAAAAAAAATTAAACTTGAGCCTGCAATCATTTGAAAACAAGTACCTTGTCAGCGGATAACTTCAAAAAAATACTCGACCTCGATGGGTCGACACCTGAGCCCGCGATTCGCTCAAGTGATACTGGTCAGCGGATACCTTGTTTTGACAGCTGTCAATTGATCACATTTCCTGTGCTCCGATCCCAAACTAGCTAAATATTAATAATAATATCCATGCTAAAAAGTATGAGATTGAATATTGTTTGCGATCTAGTAAAACGATTAACTGGTCAGCGGACAGCTTCCAAATAAATTACGTCACCTCGATGAGTTGACAAATGAGCCCGCGTTATGGTCATGGGATACTGGTCAGTGGCTATCCTGTTTTGACAGCTGTCAATTGACTATATTGTGAATGTCATATAAAAAAGATGAGGACTTGCCAACACACGCCTGAGACACCCCTCCCTTCCTTTTGATAGTCTCCCCTACCCTACCCGTACAATCTGTAGACGCGTACGTACGTACGTACGTACGTACGTACGTACGTACGCTCGGTCAGTCACGTGACAACCAAGCGAAAAGAGGTTGACCATATTCCATGAGTATGGGGCTCTGTCCCACGCGCGCTTCGCGCGCGCGGGAGCCCCGCTACAAAGAAGACTACATCAAATTCATGAACGAAGTGTTTAGCAGAGGAGATGCCGAAGAAGCGCCAGTTCTCGCACAAAATGATAGAGTGAAGTGGTATATACCTCATCACGGTGTCTATCACCCTAGGAAAAACAAGATAAGGGTCGTATTTGACTGCTCGGCAAGATTCAAGGGAACTTCGTTGAACGATCACTTACTCAGCGGACCTGACCTCACTAACAATTTGACGGGCGTACTCTGCAGATTCAGAAGATATCCTTACGCTATTACTTGCGATTTGGAGAAGATGTTTCACTAATTCGTTGTAAGCGAAACTGACGGTGACTATTTGCGATTCCTTTGGTGGCCCAATGGCGATATCAAGCAAGAGCCCAAGGAGTACAGAATGAAAGTGCATTTATTTGCGGCAACATCTTCGCCTGGTTGTGCCAGCTACGGCTTCAAATACATTGCTAATGAAGAGAAAGAGACGTACCCTTTAGCTGCAAGGTTCATTACTCATGACTTCTATGTTGATGACGGACTAGCCAGCGTTGAATCCGCCGAACAAGCAAAGGACCTCATCAGAGGAGCTCGTGAAATTTGCAAGAAAGCTAGCCTTCGTCTTCACAAATTTATAGCAAATTATCGCGAAGTTCTTGAATCAGTACCAGAAAGTGAAAGAGCAATGGACATCATCCTAGATCTGCCGTCAGAAGAACTCCCCATAGAAAGAGTTCTTGGTATTCAGTGGTCAGTGGGGTTAGACTGCTTCGGCTTCTCCATCGTTCTAAAGGACCAACCCTTAACTAAAAGGGGAGTACTAGCAACGGTTGCCTCTGTCTATGATCCTCTCGGAGTTCTAGCTCCCTTGGTCTTGAGAGCGAAGAGGATACTACAGGAAATATGTAGGAGAGGTGTCAGCTGGGATAATCCTCTGCCTTAAGACGTTCGGCCAAGGTGGGAGCGGTGAAAACTTGATCTCCTGCGTCTCAAGGAGTTACAAATTCCAAGATGCTTCGAGCCGAAGACGATGAGCCAAAAGAAGAGCTATTAGTTACACAATTTTGCTGATGCAAGCACATCCGGATACGGACAATGTTCCTACCTTAGAGTGAAGGATGAAGACGGAAACGTGAATGTCTCATGGGTGATGGGAAAGTCCCGTGTCGCTCCATAAAAGATTACTACTATACCAAGACTGGAGCTCACCGCTGCAGTAGTTTCCGCGAAAGTTGGCGTGATGCTTCAAGAAGAATTAAACTATGCCAATCTTAAACAGTTCTTTTGGAGCGATTCCAAGGTAGTACTTGGTTACATAAACAACGACGCCAAAAGATTCCATACGTTTGTCGCCAACAGAGTACAGATAATCAGATCCAACACAGACACCAAGAAATGGCGACACATCGACACTAAGAATAATCCCGCAGATCACGCCTCGAGAGGATTAAGTGCTGAAGAGCTAATGAGGTCCAATTGGTTCAGTGGACCCGCCTTCCTTTGGGAGAAAGAAATTCCAAACAGAAAAGAAGAGATTCCCAATATTCGAATTGGAGACCCGGAAGTTAAGGCAACTGTACGCACTACTGTGGTTAAAGAATCTTTCAACCTAATCGATTACGTGTCAAGGTTCTCTAGCTGGACGAGGGCAGTCGGAGTGATCTCATACCTGAGAAGACCGTTCAAGAAGAATAAGCCAAAGACAGTTACTACCACAGTAGCTGAACGACAAGATGCTGAAATCCTTATTTTCAAGGAGCTTCAACGCTCAGCATTCAAGAATGAAATTGCAAGCCTAAGTCATAAGGAGCAGAAACCCAAGCTCACCAAGTAAAGCCGCTTGTTAAGGTTGGATCCCTTCATCGATGATCAAGGACTAATAAGAGTTGGTGGGAGGCTGGAAAATTCTACCTTGCCATTTGATGTCAAACACCCAATTATCCTACCAAGATGTTCTCACGTAACCGAGCTGATTATTGATCATTTTCATGAGAGGGTCAAGCATCAAGGAAAGGGAATGACGATAAACGAAATTCGTTCCTATGGAATATGGATATTAGGCCTCAATGCTACAGTAGCCTCACACATTTATAAATGCGTACAATGCAGACGACAGCGACGACCAACAGAAGGCCAGAAGATTGCAGATCTCCCCGAAGATAGAGTGGAATCTACTCCACCCTTTACATACTGTGGAATGGATTGCTTTGGGCCGTTCACAGTTAAGGAAAGAAGAAAGGAACTTAAGAGATACGCAGTGATATTCACCTGCATAAGTTCTCGTGCGGTGTACATAGAGCAGTTAGATGACATGACAACCGATGCCTTCATCAACGCATTAAGATGCTTCACAGAAATTCGAGGACCCATCCAACCGATAAGGTCCGACCAAGGCTCAAACTTTGTAGGAGCAAGGAACGAACTCGCAAAGGCCATGAAGGAGTTGTATAACGACAAGATCCAATCATATTTGACAACCAATCGCTGTGAATTCGTTATGAATGTCCCTTATTCCAGTCACAGGGGAAGAGTATGGGAAAGGCAGATTAGGACTACAAGAAGCATTCTTAACTCCGTTCTCAACGATTACAAGAGAAGACTCGACACGTCCTCACTGCGCACCTTCTTGTATGAAGTCATGGCAATAATCAACAGCCGACCTTTGACCTATCAATGCCTGAACGATCCAAAGAGTTTGGAGCCTCTAACGCCAAATCATCTACTCACCATGAAGAACAAGAGACTTCTTCCACCTCCATGAAAATTTGTCAAGTAAGAAATCTACGCCCGGAAACGATGGAGAAAGGTCCAGTTTCTGGCAGAAAAAGTTTGGAGTAGGTGGCGAAAGGAGTACCTCATCAATCTGAATTCAAGACAAAAATGGTTTCAGCCAAAGAGAAATCTGAAAATCGGTGACATCGTAATCGTTCAAGAAGAAGTTCCACGGAAAGAGTGGCCCCTTGGCAAGATCACGGATACTTCAATAGATCAACAAGGTCTCGTTCGTTCTGTAAAGATAAAGCTTGGATCCAGAAATCCTCGGAAGAAGAGAAACGTCACAAATTCTCATATCATCGAAAGACCAGTGCAAAAGGTAGTCCTCCTGCTGGAAGGCGTGGTCTAAAAGACAAGTTCCAATAGCAATGCTTGATGTGCAGAGTAAAATTGTTCATGATTGTTACGTCCCTTTTTGAATCATAAATAATTTTTTGGGAGTGTAGTTACAGCAATTAGCCGCACGTTTAATTAACTTATTTTTATCCAAAATCTTTGTTTTCTACACGCGCACGCTAACCCAATTTGTAGATTTAACTAGAAAGTTCTTTCTAACGCAAGCTAGGACGCACGCGAAAGCGCCACGCAATTTTGTTGTTAAAAGGTTAAGATTTTTGTTGTTGCAGTTAGTTGACGCAAGTTCTTGTCAATCCATTTTAAGAAGCCAAGAAGTTTTCCTTGTTCTAGTGATTTTAAGGACATCACCAAGGTAAATATTTACGCTACATTTTCTTATTTAAGTAAGCGCCTTGTAATTTTATCCTTTAAACCGATTTTATCGCTGATTGTATTGTAAAATCAAGATTTTAGATTTTAGACGAAGTTAAGTTTACACACGACATCATTTACCGTTATTTGGCAATCTTAAGTTTTTACCTTTCCGTCTTGTTACTTTCACGGATGAAATGTATGTATTTCCGTAATTTCACAACCTTATTTGTAAAATACTCTTACCTTTATTTTAGTTCTCACGGTGTTTATGGAAGTAAGGTTAAGAAAAGAAATAAACATGAGAACGTGAACGAGTTTCATCTCATATCTCATCACTGGAGCAATAGTGAGATACCAACGTAACAGAAATTTTGTCTTTGGAATCAGTAGTGCAACCATTCTCTACTCTCCACTCCCCCATCCCTTTCTGGGGAATTGTGAAATGGCGGTTGCCCCTGTGCGAAAAAAGAAGAAGAGTTTTTTTGTCATTTTCTGTTATTATTTTTTTAAAGTGGAATAGTGAAATAACGAGACTTTTCAAATGGACTAACCGGATAATGAGTGCGTCATGCATTCCCCTTCACCCTCGAAATGTTCAATTATTTTGTCGTGCATCAATATTTGCTTTTGAAGTCTTTTTAAAACCCGCAAAAATGAACGCATTGAAGCTTTTTTCAATGCTTAACATCATGACTGTTCAATATCACAAGGAAAGACTTGCTCGCCGAAGCTGCCGATTTTTCAGGATTTTTGAAAGAGCCATTACCGTTCATTTTTAGCCAATTTACGGCTGAGAGCCCATGAAAATAAAGGAATCTTCAGGTAAGTATGTATTTAGAGTGAACGTTTATACGTCGTTTTGCTTCTCGTTTGGTTGTTTGCTCTCAATAATGGATTGGGTGTTTTCGTCATCGAATCCGGCAATAACAGATGGCGTGATAGACCGAAACGCTTTCCACTTCTTTGAAAATTGTGGTTTTAATAAAAGACTCTACATAAAGTACATATTGCCTTGGACTCACGCAATGGACAATAATTGACCCTTATATTAGTTAAAACCCTACGGTTCATTTATATTAATGTTGTTTTTGCCCCTCACATTGACTGTGTTCGTTCGTATTCAAAACACCTTTACGAAAATAAAGGTCGTATAAGTTATGCGTATTATGTTTCGAGGTAAATAGATTATACGCTTTTCTAAGTTTCCACTTTGCGGTGACTTCAGTTTACATCTCCATAAAATGGTAAAAGAAATATCAAGAAACATCATGAGAGCATCAATCTGATCAATATAGTGTGCTTGCTGAATGGGCGAAAACACAGAATTGTGGTCACAAGATCATGTACAAATTTAATGATAAAAGCTTAACAAGATACAGATACAAACAAAAGCAAACCTCCTGAAACCTCGACGTGGGCTACACTAGTATGCTCTACTCAGTCACCAAACCTTTTCAGTAATAGCTCCTATTTTCCTCAAGTCGCTCTCTGTAAAGCTCCCGGATGGGATGTTCCGGTGAAGCTTTAAACCTGTGTGCGAAATTCTCAGAGTTCCTATTTTTGTCCGCGTCGACTTCTTTATCCTCAGTATCCGAAATTTAGGCCTCCAAAGTGGCGTGTGTTGCGTTAAATAGAACGAAATATTTAAAGGAAAAGCCAGTTTTCTAACATGGCAAAGTTGTCACGTATTCATCTGCCATTCATCGGTAACTGATTTGTTCGCTTCACTGACTACGACAACTTACAATCAAGCCTTCAGTCATAGTGTCGTCAACTGGTGAAATACTTTGCTCATAAATTGTGCTTCTTAATTGCTCCTGTGCTACATCGATCGATAATTCTCTCTTTGAGTTATCGAAGCGGCCCCGGCGTTCCAAACCTGACGCTCACAGTCATCTTTTAGTGTGAACCTACCGTGAACGGCGTGTCGGTTTGTATGCAGCGTGAGCATTTCTCTGAGTTTCCCAGCGCCAACATCATCTAACTTAAACTAGAACAATAAAAAAATTATAGAGTGCCTCCTATGATCGAATCGCTTCGAACAACGCAAATAGCCTTTTTCAGGTTCGCAACGCCTTGTGGGTTTTTCAGGGGGAGCGGAGACGAGGTACAAAAAGTATCCGTGCAAGGCCCCGTGCAAGGAAAAATCATATGGAACCATTTGTGAAAACATCGCGTCTCGGTACTAGACCCTCGTGTCTTCCCTCCCCCGGGAGGCCGTTTTTCGCCGCAGACGACCGAAAACCGAATTTATGACTGGGCTTGCGGGGCAGCCCAGTAATAACCCCAAGCCATATCCTAGTCTGCTACACAGCCGTTTTTAGAGTCGTCACGCAATCCTCGCTGGCGCACGGCACGTCGCCCGAAGGGCGACCGAGGCACGAAGTGCTGAGTAAAAGAAAAGACAAGGGAGGAAACTTGTACCACGTGACTTCGTTCGCTGAGAACCGCATCACTCGGTGACGGAAGTGAATGAGACCGGAAACGCAAAAGCAACAGACCGCTGCTAATTCGAGAATCAAAACATCAGCTGCGGAGGGAGTTTTAAAGATCTCAGCGATCTATGCGAAGGCAACAGAGTTTTAGTTGAAGTGAAGATCTTTCAAGACTGGATGTTTCAACAGTCTTTGATGTATTAAGCTGGTTTTGCTTGTGCGAAGGCTTCCCAGTAGTCGCAAAACGCACAGCCAAAGACGCAAGAGGTAATATAGTTGGACCACCGAAGAATGGGACAGTCGTGATGATATTACAGTTGCCTTGTACGTTCGCTCTACTCAGTGTCATGTTTTATTGCAAGAGTACACACGACCCGTAAATCACTATCCGTAACAATTTAACATTCTCCAAACAAAACTAACGAGCTGGGCCCAGCGTGATACAGCATTGCAGAAGAACATAACATTCACGGACTAAAGAAAATCGCTTAGTTATTCAGATCCAGAAGGCACTTTGGACAAAACTGGAACCCGTGTTAAGCCGTAATAAAAAGGTTTACGCTTCAAAAGAGGTCAAAGAAAGATTGCATCAGAGGGCAAATCCTGCCGACCAGAAACAACTAGAACCACTACGTGGAACTTACCGGGGCCCAGTGGGAGATGGGATTGCATAGATATAGTTTACCTCTCGCACCCCTCCCCCCTCCTCTGTGGAGGCTAATACTTAGTCTGAATTAACTCGTGCAGA
>CALNXI010001276.1:118492-120241 GCA_942486025.1 Porites evermanni
TCTCAGTGTAAAACATGCGGCTAAAATCCCCGCTAAAATCACATTTTCTGTAGAACCTTCCAGAGTATAATCTACCCAGCAGAGGAAAAAAACTTTATTGGAACGAGCAACGTTTTGGCACGAGGTAAAAGTCGTGTAGGCTTCCCTTTTATTGCTCCGATCGATCTTGAGCACATTTACTTTACTACGTCATTTCCGTCACCATCTGTTGCGGTCAACAGCGAACGAAAGCGCTATCTCGGAGCCGTAAATTTCGGTCGCCAAAAATGAATTTGAACGCTTTTTTATGCCGTTTTCCTACAGTATTTGGCAAATGCATAAGAATTCTAGATCAGGTTAGTAAAATCAGGCGATTTCATTCAATTCCATTTGAGTTTCAGGGATTCGAAAATCGGCCCCAAATTTGTTTCCTCCCTTTCCGTATTTTATACTGTAAGCCGGTCTTGCGAGCCCTCAGTCTCTTAGTTTGCAGTCTATAGAATAACGAAACCGCAACGCGATCAAAATAACCCATTTTTTCAGAGGTTTTGGACTGGTTTTGATGTTCTAACGACAAACACATCTCCTTTGGACCCTGTGGTAGAACATGACGTGTTTGAATAAGAACTGTTCATTATTAACTATCCAGAAAGCCGCGAGGGCATCAGATTGCTAATGGTCAGGCAAACAATCGACGCTCATTTTTATGATCGTGTTTGAAGATTTCGTCTATATATCACGTAAGAACTTCAATCTAATGTTTTCTTACTTCATTACTCTCTTGGCACCCCGCCAAGCGCAGCGAGCAATAAATCTTTAATTTCGCAATTACTTTACGGACAACGTGGTTATTAAAAGTTACGACAAAAAAAATGATTTCGCAATACCAGATTGATTCTATTATAAGCTAGCCGCAAAACAGATTATTCAGGGCTCGCGAGTAGATTGAGTGGCTAGTTAACTGTTCCTTATAAGCTCTTATACATGACCGTAAGCTCTTATTTACTAGGATTTTCTCTAAGCAGCATCTGCCTTAAAATCTTGTTTCTACTATTTCGTCAGTGGAGCATACATTAGTGAAATGTCGTTGTCATATGTTCAAGGGCAAAAAAAAAAGAAAAGAAAAGAAAACTTTAGACTATAAACCTTATCAGTCTTCGTCATGGCTAAATATACAAGCTATTTTTTTAGTATGAAAGTGAATCATGCAATTTACCAATATCATTGTTTATGCCGTTGTTTTTGTTAACTGAGGTGTTAGAAAAATCGTCTAGCAGGAAATCAGTAGGGTAACTAGAATATTCCTCACAAGATAAAAATGCTGACAGAATCCCGAGCGAGTTTTAACTCGCTCGGGAAATTGCCTGAATGCTATTCCATTCAAGCCATACTACTGCATACACTGTTCCCTGATTTGCAAGTCAGTCGAAACTCGTAAAACAGTTTCTGCTGAATTGTTATTTACTAAACAACCAAATAATTATTCAACCCATTCTATTTTAATTCGTATAACCTCATACAGTCAGTAGCACAAATCAGCCAGTCCAGGGACATTTTACAGTGACAGTAGCCAAGGAAAGGAAGGGGCTCAAAAAGAAGTACTTAAAGCCTGCGATCCTTAGATGAAGGCACTAATACTTGATGATAATATAACAATATGGCGGGCTAATGTTTTAACGTCGTTGTACTGATCATGAACTGAAACTCTTGGGATCGAAGTTGGCTATTAAAAAAAAAAATCTTTATTCATTGCTCTTTTTTTTTTTTTTT
>CALNXI010001276.1:121736-139467 GCA_942486025.1 Porites evermanni
TAAGACACCTATAGTTAACACTATGCACTCTTTAATTCAACTCCTTACAGTTTCTTCCGCTCCTACTCTTACCATCAACACCCTCCCGGAAGAAGAGGTGTTACCTATAGGGTCCAACGTAACAGTAACTTGTACCAGCAACACTTCGAAAGAGGGTATTTCCGACCCAATATACGACATGCCATATTGGATGCAAATCTATTTCGGCCATGATAGCCGGTTAATTACGATAAAAAGTTGCGGTGGTCGCAGAAGCGACAGGGAGGAAAGCAAGGTTTGCAGCTATGTCATTCACAATGCATCAAGGAGCGATTCTGGTAATTACACCTGTTGAACTAGAAATTCTCGGAAATGCACAATCGGGTCTATTCAGTTAGATTTCAAAGGTAATATTGACTTACAGTGCGTTGAATTTTACTGTATTTAATATTACAATAAGTGTACGTAATTTCTACGAAAAAAACAAACAGAAAATTATTTAACTAAAGGCTAATCAGTCAAGGTTATCCAACGTCACAAACGCAAATGTCCACCAATTCCATTCAGGAGTTCACCCTTTATTTTATCCCTTTTCTCGGCTGATATAGAATTCAAATTTTTGTTTTAAAATCAGTTTCTTTTTTTATTGTTTGTTATTTTCTATTTTTTTTATTTTCTTTTTACAGAAAAAATTCCTCCAGTTTTCACTGTGAACCCTCCAGTACAAGTGTTAATATCTTCTGGTGGTAAAGCCAGCATGACTTGTAAGGCATCAGGTTTCCCAGTCCCTCTAATAACATGGTTCAAGGATGGGATTCCTGTACCAAGGGCAAACACCACTGGCGAAAAGGGACTCTCGATCTTGACTCTTGAATTGGTCAAACCAGTTAACCAATTAAGGAAAATACTGGTGCGAAGCAAACAACTCGGATGGCTGGCCGGCAAAGATCACTAATTACAAAATTGAGTTTGAGCCAAGGTAAGTTGTCCTTCTTTTCATCGCTGGAAGTCAAGGAAGTGAATCCGCAGTAGAAAAACCAGAATTTGCTTGGCGTTACTATAATCTAATTTTATGGCAAAGAGCTGCAAACACGTTAATTTGTCATGGGTAGTTTTTTGTTTGTTTGTTTGTTTGCATGTTTTTTTAATAATAATAACACGTAATTTCTACAAAGTCTCAAGTCTAGGTGGTAGTCCACAATGGTGATAGAATGCCTCATATAGCCCTGGTAAGGAGTTGCCTTTGGTTAGTAATCGACCATTCAGACACGTCATGAAACGTTTATCGTAAGACAGAAGACGTATCTTATTTAAGATATATCTATTTATATATATTTTTTTATCTTAAGACGGGTCTTATTTTTCATAGTCCCTTCCTTAGAAACGTGCCCTGTAGCTAGGAGCTAAAGTACTCACAATTAGGTCATCTTTATTATTACACAGCCTTTCGAAGACAAGACTTTTCCTGTTTTTTCTTTTTTGTTTTATCTCAGTAACTCAAAAAATGGAACGAAGAATTAGTAGAGGGCTCTGAGCGTTGGTTAACATTTATTGTTCAGAGAAATCAGACCTGCTCACTCAGTAAGACTACAAGATAACTCAATGCAGCGCTAGGTGAAGCCCACTCCAGTGCGCATGCTCCATCCAGTGCTGAATCCAAAAATTCATGTCTGCTTTCCGCTCACCTCTTACAGGTAAAATACGTTCGTAAAGTTGATTTTCCTTTCTTTTTTTTCCGTTATTTTTCCTGCAGTGCCAACCGTTTCAATTCATCCGAAAAACGTGTTCGTGTCATTCAAAGAAAATATTACTTTAGGGGATAAGGGGGCAAAGAGGTAATGGGTTGCACCCCTGAGTGGAGCCTCCCCATTTAAAAATTGTTGAGAGTACCCACCTCCCTCCTCCCTCCCCCCCAGGGATGCGACTAATAGAATTGAAACAATCTTTCCTCCAGAAAGCACTGTCATCTCTTTCTATCGCCATTCGGCAAGTCTCGCTGCCTCCCCTGGTGAACACGTGATATTTACATGTGCTGTCGAAGGATCTCCAGCACCCTAAAGCCCCTAAAGAATGGTTTGATGATAAGGCCAAGACCTATCAGGGAAGAGAAAGCACAATCTCAGAGATGCACATTCTTAACTTTCAAGAACATCATGCTGGTAACTACACCTGCAAGGCAGCAAACGCTATGGGGAGTGGCGTCTCCAGGAATACATTGCTTTCCTCAACAGGAAAACCTGACTCCGCGAAAAGCAAGTTATATTAAGTTTCTTTATTGTAAGGTTTCTTGATTTTGTGTAAACTAATTGACAAGAGGGCATATGGAAGAATACAAGATGGTTTTTCCTGGTGCAGCTTTAGTTTTACCTGAATCTAAGCTATTACGAAGACTCATGCAGGGGGAGAATGGAAATACTAATTAACTCAATTTTTTATCACTGCCAGTATTGACTCTCTGAAGTTACTTGTATGGGGTGACCGTGAAAAGACTTATTGCTCGAGCACTTTAATCTTATAGAGAACTAAGGTTCTGTTATAAGTACATGAATGCGTTCACCGAGGGAGAATAACACGTGTAGCACGGCTTGCGTATATCATGTCTCCCACTAGCCTCCCATGCAGGCGTTTTTAGGGGAGTTCGTTTTCATCCCTCCCCACAAACGCCCGCTCAACCGAAAACAATGTTGTTTTCGGTTGAGCAGGCGTTTGTTGGGAGGGATGAAAAACGAGCTCCCCTAAAAACGCCTGCGTAAGAGGCTAGTCTCCCTCGACTCGTCCCTCTCTCTATGATTTGTACTGAAGCCGCTGGAAGAAATTAATGGGAGAGGACTTTTAGTAAGATCTCAGCAGTAAAGAGGTATCGTGTCCACGTATTTCCATTTCATTTAACTTTCATTGTCATTTCTATTTACTTCAGGAGACACGTCACCCTCTTCAAGAGTTTCTTTGCTTTTCTGGATTTTAGTCGCCGCTACCGCAGCATTGATTCTTGTGGTGGGGGCTTTGTTATTTGTTATCCACACAAAGCACAGAAAGGCCGCATTTAACGTCAACAAAGAAGTTAGTAATACTATAAAACAACAACAACAACAATTAGACAGTTCATTTTTTTAAGCAGCGTTTACACAAGCGAGTTTTCTCAAGTCCTATGGTTTGACATTAACATTGGTCTTTTTCACAAGGAATAAAGTTGATGAATATTCAACAATTACTCCTCGAGCCCGAATGGGCTCTGAGTCAATAGCCCATGAGGCCGAATGGGCTATTGACTCAGAGGCCATGAGGGCGAGAGGAATAATTGTTTTAGAGAAATCCAACTAGTTGGTCAAAAATATCGAGACTACGCAACTTAAGCTAGCAAAACGAGATTCAGCTGCCAAGTGTCAAGAAGGCTTACGCCTTAGCCAAAACTATTCTTAAAATAAACAACTTACAAACAGATCTGGAGGCCCACTCTGTGTCTTAGACTTCGTTTGTTGAACAATTTTCAGATTCGATTTTGGATATCCAGAATAATAATAAGGGCTAAGAAAATTATAGATATTTCGCACAAATCAAATCTTATCATTCTTTTATTGCATGGAACACAAATGACTGATTACTTTGGAAAATCATCCATTGAGTGTGCAACTTAAGGACTAGCTATATAGCTTCAACTTTTGTTCTCATAACTGACTAATAGATAATCCATATGCAGCTTATCAGAACTAACTGTTGCCACGTGTAATCCAGCGAGAAGACAAAATAATAGTGCCAGAGAATACAATTAGGTATAATAATTTTAAATAACCGGTTCTTAGACCACTTCTTTGCTTAATAGTCCTGTCTGCCTCTCACGTATATCCCTAGCCGGATAATTCAGTTACATTTGTGCATGAAAGGTGTTTGCACTAACGCCGAAAATTTTTCCATTCTTTCACAGTTCAAGGAAGAACAGCGATATTCAAACCCGGTTTACATCATTCAATAGCTAACAGCAGTTTATGAGCAGAGCCTCAGTGATGTAATCTTCCACTAATTTATACAAAGTCAGCCACTAAAAGGAGAATTAACCTTAAAACACGAAATATAATGTGGAACATCATGAAAAACATGATATTGCAATATACAAATATCATAAATTGAGCCCGAGTCCTGCAAGGGAGGCAGCGCCTTTTGAGAGTCCAGACAGCAGTACTAGTGCTAGTGCTGAAAGCATGCTGAAAAACTGGACCCGGAGGCCCTAACTTTTTAAGTACGTACTTTTAGACAAATCAGTAACAATCCTAGCCTGAGTAAATATACAATCTCCCTAAGTTCAATTTTTTTTGTTCCACATGCTTTTACCCTTGCCTTTCACTGGAACCGGATTTAACTTACCATATATAGACTTTATATGGATCAGGGATACAGGATGTTTTTGAACAGGGAATTCAAACCGGATCTAAATGAGCCGTAACCTGGGTAAATATACAGGAACGCTTAACGCTCCAATACCAATAAACCAATAAATTTCCTCCGGCGGAGTGTGAATTAATTCTTAATTTCTGCGCCTAAGTACGAAGAACAGGTACCCATTTTCCGTCACAAAAGACGGCTGAATTGAGACTAAGAGGTCATCCAAAAACCGTCTCTGCTTTTAGTTTTGCCTCATTACTACTCTCCGAGATTGTTTTCAAAATAACTGAGGGGTTCATAAGCTTATAAATGTTAAAACTTAATTCCTGGGTGACACAAAAGTTGAGGAGAATCGGTAAATACAAATATATGCGATGGTTATAATGGTCAGGCCGTGACACTAATTTACATCCGTTAGACACTGATCAATTTTTTGCTAGTCCTAAAGAATTCGGTGGATAAACCATTGTTCCTTATTTCATGTCACTTACATCATCAAAAAGGAACGAAAGGCATTTCAAGGACTTTAAAGCAAAGCATATATAATTAATAAAATAACTTATCTCAAAAATTTTGCTAGTAAAGTGGTCGAGTGCGAATGAACATGCTTGAAATTAGAGGTTAGGGACACGCACTCGTGGGTCGGTACTTGTAGTTCCTGTAGTTGCTGTAGTTGTTGTAGTTCCTGTAGTTGTGTAGTTATTGTAGTTCTTGTAGTTGCTGTAGTTGGTGTAGTTGGTGTAGTTGTGTAGTTGCTGTAGTTGTGTAGTTGTTGTAGTTGTTGTAGTTTCTGTAGTTGTGTAGTTCCTGTAGTTGTTGTAGTTGTGTAGTTCCTGTAGTTGTTGTAGTTACTGTAGTTGTGTGGTTCCTGTAGTTGTGTAGTTCCTGTAGTTGTGTAGTTATTATAGTTGTTGTAGTTGTGTAGTTCCTGTAGTCGTGTAGTTCCTGTAGTGGTCTATTTCCTGTAGTTATGTAGTTGTTGTAGTTGCTGTAGTTTCTGTAGTTGCTGTAGCTGCTGTAGTCGTGTAGTTGCTGTAGTTGCGTAGTTGCTGTAGTTGTTGTAGTTGTTGTGGTTGTTGTAGTTGCTGTAGTTGTTGTAGTTGCTGTAGCTTCTGTAGTTGTGGTAGTTGCTATAGTTGTGTAGTTGTTAAAGTTGTTGTAGTTGCTGTAGTTGCTGTAGTTGTTGTAGTTCCTGTAGTTATTGTAGTTCTTGTAGTTGCTGTAGTTGCTGTAGTTGTGTAGTTGCTGTAGCTGTGTAGTTGTTGTAGTTGCTGTAGTTGTGTAGTTGCTGTAGTTGTTGTAGTTGTGTAGTTATTGTAGTTCTTGTAGTTACTGTAGTTGTTGTAGTTGCTGTAGTTACTGTAGTTTCTGTATTTGTTGTAGTTGCTGTAGTTGTGTAGTTGCTGTAGTTGTTGTAGTTGTGTAGTTATTGTAGTTGTTGTAGTTGCTGTAGTTGTGTACTTCCTGTAGTTGTGTAGTTGTAGTTGTTGTAGTTGCTGTAGTTGTGTAGTTCCTGGAGTTGTTGTAGCTTGTGTAGTTATTGTAGTTCTTGTAGCGGGGCGCGAAGCGCGCGTGGGACAGAGCCCCATACTCATGGAATATGGTCAACCTCTTTTCGCTTGGTTGTCACGTGACTGACCGAGCGTACGTACGTACGCGTCTACAGATTGTACGGGTAGGGTAGGGGACACTATCAAAAGGAAGGGAGGGGTGTCTCAGGCGTGTCTTGGCAAGTCCTCATCCTTTATATATGACACTCACATTATGGTCAATTGACAGCTGTCAAAACAGGATAGCCACTGACCAGTATTCCATGACCATATCGCGGGCTCATGTGTCAACTCGTCGAGGTGACGTGATTTATTTGGAAGCTGTCCACTGACCAGTTAACTGTTTTACTAGATCGCGAACCATGTTCAATCATACTTTTTAGCTAGTTTGGGATCGGAGCACAGGAAAACTGATACACATATTGGACATCAATGTTGTGATTAATTGACATTTGTCAAAACAAGGTATCCGCTGACCAGTTTCACTTGAGCGAATCGCGGGCTCAGGTGTCGACCCATCGAGGTCGAGTATTTTTTGAAGTTATCCGCTGACAAGGTACTGGTTTTCAAATGATCGCAGGCTCAAGCTTAATTTTTTTTAAAAAAATTCATATGAAATATGTTGTGTTTATTTGCCGCACAATTAAAATTTTGATTTCAAACTGACTTCGGATGGGAAAATTCAGTCAGCTACTACAGGCAGGGAAGACAGTTGCTTTTGACTTTTGTCACCATGTTTACGCGTTGGTCACGTTCTACGTCCAATTTTTATGCTCTGATTGGTCAAAATTTGACAGGTGAGTTCATGCGGAAAATTTAGGCAGCATCTTGAATCTTGTTTACTTTGACAGCTGAAGCTGACAGAGTTTTGTGTCAACTTGTGATGTTTTTAACTGTCTTTTTCCACTGGATGTACAAAATGAAATTCAGCTGCTATTGGAAGTCTTCTGTTATTCATGGCTAGTTTGTTTATTGGGTTTTTGGTTGAGAAATACGTCACTTGTCAAAGCTGGAAATCCGATTTCGGTTGGCACCGTTTTCGTTTTCACCTTGCTTAATGCGTAAGACGGTTTCAAAGTCTGAAACGATACTGGCCTTACTTGATACCTTTGAGGAGCTGCATCTCGAGTGGTAAGCCTGAGTAATTATTGTATTTGATGTTTGTTTTTTATTTCTAATTTAATGAAGTCGAGCGTAGTTTATGCGGCTTTTTTGTTTACGCACGTTTGTAAGATTTGAGACAATGATCTGACCGAGTATCAGGTTTAAATAAGCTTACAGATCTTTAAAAAGCCTTTAAACATTTTCTCACCGCAAATAGAAAGAACACGTTACAAAGAATTTTTAGTTATAATTCTGGCTGTAAAAGAAGCTTTGAGCGATTTTCTTGCCTCGAGTTCGTCAAACACCGGGAAGCCAGCTTAAAACAAAAACTTCAGCTTTAAGCTCGAAGATTCAGGATTTTTAGAGACATTTTAATACTTGACTTCCTGAATGAAAATTGTCGTCTCTGTATATGTTTCACCGAATTTTATATCTTTTATTGATTGTTAGTAGTCTCTCTTGTAATTTTAATCGCTGTGCCGATTGTTTTCAGTCGTTCAGTGAACAACGCTTCCCAGAGTACTCAAAATGCCGCGCGTTAAACCATTTTAAAATAAAAAATAAATGTAATAAATTCTTTATTATATTGGAGCTTAACTGTGTTAATGTTCGTTCAAACACTCGCCACAGTTAACACTGCAAAAGTCAGAACCGGCTGGCGGCATAGGGAATTTTGGAAATTTTTTTAACGGTTTAGCTAAAGCCCACGCGTGCTTCGATCGTCCTGAATATTGAATGATAGCAATTTGTATTGCAAAACTGTAAAATACTGCATTCTGTTGTCCGAGGTCTGTATGATAAAAACAGTGCCTCATAGTACTGTTTCACCTCAGATGTGATATATAAATGATATATAAGGTTTGTTTACTCGAACCCAGATTTGTTGGCAATATTTTGTAAAGTAAACTTGTCGAACGCAAAAAATTCGGCCGGAACTTTTTTCCAGGGCTAATTAACCTACGGTGATCAAGAGCCATTATGGCTCTTAAAAAATGTAATCAAAGACGATTGCCAGTTTTTGGGTGTACATATGAGGCCATCAACTCGATGTAAGATTTGGTTCACTCTGGGGTTGTTTGCAAATTATTTTTGTCTAAAATCACCTAGCCTTTTTCTGAAAAGTCACATGAATGAGCTCTAAAGTTAACTGAATTGTGGAATACAAGTTAATTGTTTGATTTAAATTATAAATTTATTAATGGGAGCATCGCTTTTAGCCCTGACTAAATCTATATATTAGTTACTGTAGTTGTGTTAAGTTGCTGTAGTTGTGTAGTTCCTGGAGTTGTTGTAGTTGTGTAGTTCCTGTTGTTGTGTAGTTATTGTAGTTGTTTAGTTGCTGTAGTTGTGTAGTTCCTGTAGTTGTTTTAGTTGTGTAGTTGCCGTAGTTGTATAGCTGCTGTAGTTGTGTAGTTGCTGTAGTTCTTGTAGTTCTTGTAGTTGCGTAGTTATGGTAGTTCTTGTAGTTGCTGTAGTTGTGTAGTTGCTGTAGTTGTGTAGTTGTTGTAGTTGTTGTAGTTACTGTAGTTGCTGTAGCTTCTGTAGTTGCTGTAATTGTGTACTTGCTGTAGTTGTTGTAGTTGTTTAATTATTGTAGTTCCTGTAGTTGTGTAGTTGCTGCATTTGTTTAGTTGTTGTAGCTGCTGTAGATGTTGTAGTTGCCGTAGTTGTTGAGGTTGTTGTCGTTGCTGTACATGTTGTTATTACGGGGCTTATGGTCTTGAAAATCGCTCGTTTTTATAGTAGTATTTCATCGTTAATAAAAACTTTTCTCTGCATAATTAGTTGGATGCCGATTGTAGGTTTTTTTGCTTCTGTCCCAAAAGCCGTGTGTAATGATTGTCAGTCTAGAGCTACGTAGGCTTGTTTACATATAGGTGGATAGAGAATCGTCCTGTTGGTGAACAAAGACGAGCGTTTCGCTCAGAATTCGTTAATCTCCCAAGTGTGAGCTTACACTTGTCGGAATGTAACTTGAGGGGCAACTGTTTCAGAAATCCACTAGGGTATTCCAAAGTCTCTTCCGTACAAGATTTGAAAGGAAGAACAGTAGGGATGTAAGCTTAACAACGGAAGTTCCCCTTTAAGGGTTCATGGGGGTTTCTTAGCTTATAGCTCTTAGTTTGTATTGCGGGATCAGTGCTTTTCAGTGATATTTTTGTTTAAACAACTCTTTTATTTGTACAGTTTTTGTATATGTAGCTTAATTTTACATAGTTCTAATTAAAACTACGTGGTAGCTACTTGATATTAAGCTTCGACAACCACGACGATAACGACAACAGCAATGTCAAAAAGCAATTGTTTTTATCAGCAAACCTGACGGCTCTCGCTTGCCGGCATTTCTTTGACGTCGACATTGCACGACTACGACGTGAAACCGTCTAAGGCGACGGTTTATGGAGTACTTGGTCATACGACGACTCGGTTTTTGAACATGGATAAGTTCCTTAGGAATTCAACTCCAAGAAATGTCGCCTACATTTGAAAAATTGACAGGGGTCCAACAGAAAACAGGTGTGTTCAAAGTTTGCATCAACGACGTTTGATCACGTTTGAATCACTGCCTTGACGTCGTCGTCTTTACTCCCTAATATATTTATTTTGGTCGGTTGAAGTGGGCTAAGAAGAGGTGTTTTATTAAGAGGTACCAAAGAAAGAACTAAAAATATAGAGTTTACATTATTTCCGTCCGAACAACAACATTTATTCAATCAAACTTTACTAGCGTTTACAATGCTTATTTTCAGGTACAATTTGAAAGCGTCAGATTCTCTCTTTTGGAAATAGTATTACCATAAAATGCTAAATATCATTTATACAGTAACTTTCAGGCTTTCTTCTTCCTCCATCCGCCGATTCCATGTTATTCACACTTGTATTGAAATGTAAAAACAAAAAAAAACAACGTCCCGGCGAGATGAGTCATTTTATTATCCGTTTTTACTTCTTAGACGCAGTGATCATGCCAGTGTCACCAAATACGAACTTAAAGTGTAGATATAAAGGTAATTAGTCCGTATAACATTCATGATACCGTTATAAACGCAAAATATTATGGGCAGCCGCAGACCGATTTTGTGTCATCTGAAACTCATTGTTAGCTATTCTGACGGGTGCAGAAGTAATTTCCAGGATACGGCCGGGCGTTACGTAACTCAGTTTCCCTTAGAAGATTCTAGGGAATATTTCCTCTTTACAGGGATCTTGTTGTTCAAATATCGCAATATCTTGGTACTATGCAAGAAAGACAATCCTCGAAAATCGCAGTTAAATTCTTAGACGAATCTGAAATTTTTTATTAGCCTTTTCTCAAGCTAAAACTTATGATAGGGACGGTATTATCCTTCGATACGTTATTTGCAGAAAACCGTCATCGGTTAATTATAAACGCTTTGAACCGTCACCGAACCCAGTACTATAGTGGACGACTGTTGCAAAGTAAGAACACTCTACAGGTCAGTTTTTCCAGATGTAGAAGTAAAACTAGACTTATTCCATGCAATTCAACGAGTCATCAAAAAGATACCAAAGGGATCTGAGTTTTCCAAACGATTTTCAAAAGAATTGGGTCTGATATTTCGAGCAAATGGAGACTGCGACGAGGTCCGTCAGCTACCCACACCTGATTGGAAAGTGGTAACTGAAAATTTGCATTCTCTCCGTGAACAGTGGAAATCGTTCTTGAACATGGAAGAAATGAAGAAGGCACGTTTGGAACTCGACCACTTAAGCGTGCATATCAAAAAAGGTTGTTTATCTGGCTTAAAACCGGGTAAAGGAACGGAATCCAATGAGAGGCTTCATAACACATTAAATAAATCATTATTATGCGGTGCTACTACCACGGCTCCCGAAATAACAATTGCTATTATAAGTTTATTATTCAATAGTATGAACTGCAGAAAAAGCGCGAAAAAACGTAAGCAGAATTCAAGAGTAATTCCCTTCGTGCCACTCTTCTCGCATTACACGTCGAGGCTTGGAAGCCACCATACGAAGGAAATAATGTATACCCAGACGAAACTGTTGAAGAAGCTGTAGTAGTCATTGAAACCATCGAGGACACTCTTAACGAGTCCATCGCCAGTCTGCTTTTCAAAAACATGTCCAAGTTGCATTCGATTTTAGGTAAAGTCAACAGCGAATGCCGGGATCGTTGTTTTAATGCATTTGATATTCCAATAATGCAAGTGGGTAGTAAACAAGTCTTAGTCAATAGTTGCTATGCTGAAGATGACACAGAAAGAAGACACAGAGAAACACTGCAGCGAAATCTCGACTGTTTTAGTCTCAAAAGGGATAAAGTCGTCGGTGACGGAGATTGTGCCTTTAGAACAATTATTTCTCAAGTGAGAAAGACAAACCAATGGAGTGACCCAAATTCAGCACTTTGTCAGCATATTTCGTACCTGGGACTTGGGAGAAGTACCAACGAAGATGTAAATCAGCTCCGTCAACTTTTTGTCAATAATGTTCAGAGCAACGAACATTATCAAATGCTCTCTGGCATTCCTTCTGACGAAATGAACACGGAGACTGAAAGATTTAGAGAACCTGGAACATTCTGCGGTGAAGTGGGGGATTTGATTATAAAAGTATGCTCTGACCTACTTCAAGTCCCCATAATTGTTCTGACCAGTATCAATGGTTCCCCTTACGTGCCATTCATACCCGACGACGCACTGATCACCAATGCCATCTACATAGCATATACCACATTAGGACCAGGGCACTATGATGGCACCCTTCCTGCTGAAAAAGATACAGGTAACATGGCTAAGCCCGGCAACAAGAGAGCTAGTGTGCTTGTTGCCCTGTGACGAGTGAAAATCTGCAAAGTTTTAAACTTTGATGCTCCCCCAGAGCCACAAATCCCAAAAAATAAATAGTTTAACGGGAGGATCAATAATAAAAATTATAATATTCTCGGGGGAAAGTTTCTTTTAAATCTTAAATAAAAGTCCCATCAACATAAGGAGAATTAGTAAAATTTCTGAGGGTTATCCTTAAAACGCAGAATAGTAAAATATATGTCCTATTGGTATTTAATTTCTCGGATATTCTATCTCGCGTTTTTCACGATTTAAGACTTACAAATTCCTAAGGTTAAGACCCGTGATTTGAAATCCTATCAATACGCCGTCTATCAAAAGTAAATCCCCTGAGGGGGGTTTCTTATTTTTCTTTTCAAAAAGGGAAACTAAAACCCGCGAAAAATACCACAATTTATAAGAATATTTAACAAATTCCTTGAGCCCGAATGGGCTCAGAGTCAATAGCCCATGAGGCCCGAAGGCCGAATGGACTATTTACTCAGAGGCCATGAAGGCGAGAGGAATAATTGTTTTAGTAGAGTCCAACTAGTTGGCCAAAAATATCGAGACAAAACAACTTTAACGATAGTTAAAGCTAGACTTTTTTGCCTCCAAAAGCCGGCGCTTTTCGCTACCAGTGGGCTATAACATATAGCCTAGTAGTAGCTCAACTAATCAGAACGCAGCATTGATAGACCACTAGTTGGATTAATATAGTACATACTGTCTCGCCAAAATCGAGAAGTTTAGTATCTGCGAAATTACCTAAAAGTTAGGTACTGAGTCATTTCTTAATGCTAAAGAGTTGAAAGATCAACGGATTTTTATTGTTATCTCCTTTCAATATATTTTTTCACAGTGTCGACACTACCAGAGACAAAGAGACTTGTGTGTTCGTGTGGCAAGAATAATAAAGAAGATCAGGACTCTTGTATTTCGACCGTGGATGGGAAGACGCGCTGTCCCGGTGTTGAGACACGTATTTCCTGTACACGAGATTGTAGGTGCAAGGGATGCAGAAACAAAGAAAGCCAGGAACTTTGCAAAGTAACCTCTAACAGCTTATCCTGCAGGTGTGGAGTCGATAAAAGCAGAGAAAATCTAGAATACGTCGCTTGTGTAGATGGGAAAAAAAAACCAAATGTCCATGTGTACGCGCAAGAGCATGTTGTGGGCTGAAATGCTCATGCAGGAACTGCGGGAATTGTGACAACAAGCCGGATAAAGTTACCGATTTAGTGAAAATCCCAGCAAACAGAAAGCGTGAAAGTCCTGTACCATTCAAGAAGAGGCGGAGTGCGGAGTATCTCGCATCTAATAGTACAAACCCGTCAGCCGGAACATGGACTACTCATGAAACAGGCCTTCTCTTTAGTACCATGCAGCTAATTGAGGCAACGGTAGTTGACAGTACACTGGAAGGCATAACGTCCCTCTATAACTATGTTGCCAACTCCCATCTCACTAAAAAAGGAAATTTTCCAATCAGATCAAAAAATCAAATGCAACTTTTAAGAAAAGTAACACAACTAAAGAAAAGGCAGACTGTCATTAGTGCTCTGGGGAAGAAGTAAAGACTATAAAGTTGCATATATAACACAAATATTTTCGTTCGTTAATCTCAGGAGACTTGAAACTAAATATAGTGTCCTTTATGCAATGTTATGTATACAGTATGCAGAATGCATCTATTAAACTTTTCTTATCGAACCCAATAATGCAGCGCTGTGCTTCTTTAAAACCCATCTGTGTCTCTTAATCAAATTTATACACCGGAACACCGGGCCAATATAAAAAATGTTACACTTAAAAAACAAGTTCCTTTCAACCGAGTTAATAGATTAAAAAAACAAAGAATATAAATGCGCCCAACATATCGTCCATAAACGTGAAAGCAACCTGTTGAGTCAGAAAAACAAGATCATTCGGAGTCCAGAAGGGTGTTAATTAATTCGGGTTAATTGGAGGGGAAAATAATAGAAATTAATGCTCTCAACCCATAACCCCTTAGATAAAAACAAGTAACTAGACCAGAATTATTATGGGGAAAAGGGGTAAGGGATGAAGTACTTCCAAATATGGACAGCAGGTCACTTTTCTCTACATATTGATGTAACAGTCCGAAATCTACAAGGGGAGAGGTGATAATCCTCTCTAGGGAGTGATAATCCCCCAGGATAGTGAGAGGTGATAATCCTCTCTTGGAGGTGATAATCCCCCAGAATAGTGAGAAGCTAGGTGATAATCCTCTCTCGGGGTTGAAAATCCCCCAAGGTTGTGAGTGGAGGTGATAATCCCCCTTGGGTACTGGAGAGGTGGACAGACCTCTCTAGATGTCTAATTCCCCGGTTTAAGGAGTAGCAAGAGTCTATGGGGCAAAGTGTGACCTGTATGGGAGCACTTCATCCCCACAAATACCCCAAAGGGGTATTACCCATAGACGAACAACAGGAATGGTAGGGCTATTTCCAGAGTCAAATGTCACTTGCAACAATGGTCACATGGTACTTGAACATTGCGTGTAAGATTAGACTCGGCAAATGTCCCATCGACTAGGTATCAGCTGAGGACTTAACCAGGAACAGCAACAAGTTGGTCAGGGACCTAAGACTTCCTCCACAGCAGATGAGGAGATATGCAATAACAAAGAAGAAAACAAAGGATCAGTTTGTAAATTAAGCACAATTAATTGACTAATTACACAAACTGGATCCAACTGGTGTATCTATCAAGTCAGGGCCAGATACTGAGATGTGAGAACCCAATATATATTGACAAAATTTTAAAAAATTCCTTATCGATAAATCAGAATACACATGCTCATGGTTGTTGTTTTTAAGCTACTAAAAAATAACTGTATTATTTATGGTTTCAACCCAATTATTGAAACAATGACAACAGTACATTCCCAGGTCCCCTGGGGACAACCACAACAAGAAAGGTTAGCTCCGAAACAGAGGACTCACCCAATGAGAACATTATCACGCAACAACAACACAACAACCAGGCTAAAGAGAAGTCCTAATCCTCTCTCTGGGGTCCTGATCCCCAGGCCCTGGGAGGTGGTAAGCCTCTCCCTCCTTTCCATGAGTCCATCAAGTCCCTAGGCTACAGAGAGGTCCTAATCCTCTCTCTGGGATCATAATTCCCAGGCCCCCTCTTGACAACCGCAACAAGCCATCAAGTCCCTGGCTACAGACATTCCGGGCCACAACCAGATCTGGATATGTAATTTCCTGCAATCTGATTGGCTCAGAGCTCAACCAAAACATTGACTTGACCGCGAAAGGACTAAGAAACTTCGAAGCAAATAGCCGTCGAGTGCTTTGGGTGGAATGTACCTTGAACAAAAGTAACAGCAATACGGAGCCGATTAATCGAGATTATTTTATGCGTCATAACGTTCGATTTACGAATATCGGGATGTTAATGATCGAGAAGGCTTTCTGTAAACACCCGTGGATTTCTGATAATATTTCAAGAGACTAGAAACAACTCGACGACTCTGATCGAATTGGAAGAATAGGGAATTTGAATACCGCGATACATTTTAAGTGGTAAGGTATTAAGAAGTCCTGTTTGGAGTAATTTCTGCGAGCACAGCTTCGACCTGGAGAAGTCTGTTCTATTCTACTTCAGGCGCAATACCATACGCGCTAAAATCTAATTTCGATAGAAGGATTGATAATGATAATCTTAATGCTAATTATTCTTGCTGTATATAAATTTCCAGTATATTGAATCGTCACACATGCTGGAAATATGCGAAGGTCAAAGATAAAAATAAAATTTGTAGAAGTTGCGCTCGCGAAGAGTCGTAAGCAGTCATTAACGAACTTCTGTCTTTGCTTATTGCAAATTGCAAAACCTCATTGCGAATGAAAATAATGCAAGTGGACGTATTCGTGTTCTAATAGCTGTAAAATAGTCACTGAGAGGACGTAAACATAATTTGACAATTGTATTTTAAAAAGCAGCTTTGACAAATGAAATAGATGACCTGATAGACTTGCAGACTTTACTATTGTTTGTGTCAAAATATTTAATAGAATGGTTTTTCACAAGACAAGAAAATATATATATTTGTTGTTTTAAGCCTTAAAAAGTATTCGTGCCAAAATGTAAAACCGTCCCCTCACCCCCCTCAGAAACAAGTGATTTTCTCACGTAGGCACAGGTTACATAGAAAGTAACAGGTAGATTATTAAAATATATACAATAACCTTTAATTTGATACCAAATTCGCTATGTCTTACGGGGGGTGCCACGAAAATTGTTTTTAAGATGTCTTGGCTCATGGACAAAATTAAAACAACCTCAATCAAATAATAAAAGTGATCACACTGTCCATGAATAGAACAAAATAAAACCCTACAGGGAGCGAGGGAGGGAAATGATTGCTAGTGCAATAAAAGTGAATGTTGCTACTGCAATGTCAAGTGAGAATGTGACTAAACTAGAATTGTATCTGTCTGTAACCCATATTACAGTCGTGGTATTCCTATCTACCGTAAAACTACTATATCCTAAGTAGTAGACACATGGTATTATGAAATCTCTCATGCCAAAAAACTACTGTGATGCTGTACTAGCCCTGCATCCTAATGTGACACCTTCCTTTGAGATTTAGAACCGCATCAGTCGTCTCAACTGATCACCCCTTTTAATAACAATAATTTAAAGGAACAAATTTTCCTAAAAAATGTAGATATAAATACTTCAAAAACTGCTGATCCCATATGAAGGAAACTGGCGAAAAGTTTATTTTAAGTAAAGTGCTGTACTCGTCTTTGTCTAAATCTCAGTAGGGTGTTACCATGGTAACCGTTGCTAGGCAAATATTTCAAACAGGGATATTACATTAATATGTACATTATGAACAGGATTTTTCACAGACACTATTTTTTGAACACCAAAGCATTATTAGCGTCATCCTTTTTGTAAACTATTTATTTTTTTTGAACTATGAAGAATGTCACAGGCTTTAAGGCTCAATAATATTCCCGCAAGTCAACCAGTTCATTTGTTTCACAATTGTTGTAATTCTTTTAATAGCAAAGAAAAAAAATAAAAACTCAAAATAGATTTGAGACTTGTGGACAGACCAAAATCTGTAAAGTGTTTTCTTCTATTATTTTTAAATGAAAGAAAAGCCGGCACATTTTGATAAAAATCCAGTGTCCGCTATTCCATGAAAGTTCCATTCCAGATTGTATATCCCATGATGCAATTCAAACTTATTATCCATGAGCGGCCATCTTGAAAAATGGTGTGCAGACAAAATGGTAAGCGAATGGTGGTTTTATATAGATTTTCCTCTTAATTTCGATTCTTCGTTGTGCAAGATAAACTCAAGTAACGCCTCTAAGTTTCTGTATAATATATTTTATTTTTTAAAAGCTAAAATTCCTACAGAACATTACTAGAATAACTGTAAGTAGTCTGTCAGATTTTGTTTTCACTACAACATCGATACTGAAGTTTTTGGCGTGGAAGCGGTCAAATCAAACGTAGAAGTTATGTTTTCAATCCGTTTTTGCTTGTGTTAAGAAAATAAGATTTTTTGCTTCTTTTAATTCTCTAGTGACATTTGAAGAGTTCCAGAAAACAAGCTAGTGTAATCAAGGATATGGCAGAAATTACGCCAGTAAGTTGTACTAGAAAGCGCTCAATGTCCAGCTCGATACAGAAACCTAACTGGAATAGGTGCCTTTGTCGTGTAAAAGAAAATGTTCAAGGTCAATTAACAGCATTTACTAGCAAAAGCTGGGAAAAGTTTGAAAGCTGCTCGACTCGGAGAAGGGATGAAATCTGGTTGATAATGAAGGACTACTGGAATGAGGGACCAAAAGGGGGATATCACCGGCAATGCTACCAAGAATACACAGACATAAACAAAGTGTC
>CALNXI010001277.1:0-26208 GCA_942486025.1 Porites evermanni
ACGATTTCTTGATGTGACTGGATTTCAGTGGTGTGTTCTTCCGATTATGAGAACGAACTTTTCTGGCGATGATTAGAAGTTTTGATTTTTTAAGCTAAATATCCTTCAAGGAATTGTTTTTTTTGTTGTTAGTTGTTTTTTTTTTTTTCAGGATCACTAATTAAAAGGTTGAGTCAAATGAATGATAAATACGAATTTCTTCATCTTATTTTATTTCCTAAGTTCTGTTATATGATCATTCATATGTTTATTCAAAATTGTACAAAGCTTCCAGTTGTCTGCAGTTTCAAACAAAACAGCTATAACTTGTTTTCCGCCTTATGAAAATTTCGTCAATACAGCTCGGTAACTAGTTAGTACAACTAATACAAATTGCTTTATCCCGTTAAAACGGGGCTGCATGAGTTATCCTACTGTATCTCAGTAAGACTATGGATATTCAACCTTTTCAAATGAACCAAACGCATAAGACCTGAAAGCCTCTTGGGTTTTTAATTGGCTACAGGCAGCGACAAAGACCTTCAGTTGGGAAAAGGCAACCCAGTGAAAAGTTCTTTATCTGCGAAACTTTTAATGGTGTCTAATTTATCCTGATAAAGAAAGCTGGTTGCATTGAACTTCCTGCCATGCTTCCGGGTAATTCAAAGCAGCTTTAATGCAAACAACTCTCTTTGGGTGATTAATGTTGCATTCTTTAAAAAGAGTTTTAAAATCTCATTTGCAAGTCAACATTTAAAACTCCTACAATTAACGTTTTCAGGGACACCCAACAACTTTTTTTTCTGTAAAATAACTGCTCAAAGCAGCAAGTATTTCCTAGAAATTTCTAAAGCTCAAGAAAGGCTAAAATGTCTGAATATGCCGTTCCCCTCGTCTCTAAGATGTACCTACGATTTTCGGAGGTTGATTTTTATCACATTTTATTGCTGATGAAAGTACCGCTACTCGCTCCATGTCCTCGAACTTTCGACCGGACCCATGCATCAAGGAAGCTAAAAGTTTCGGATGAGACGAAAAATCATCAAAAACCTTCGAGACGACCAAAATTCCCCTGAGACTTCCTAACAGATACATAGTTTTTTAGGGCACTGAGCTTTAACCAAGCAAGCTTCTAAAGCATAAGGAAACCTCTTGATGTACTTCGGACGTATTTGGAAACATTCGACCGTTGGGTGGCCCTATTTTGTTTGTTTAAAGGAGCTGTGTCACGAAATTCAGCCAAATTAGGAAATTACAAAACGCCCGTTAAATTAAGAGAAACATAAGAATAACCGCTTAAAACGTTAAAGGAAGGTTAGAATAACATAGCAGAAACAACAGGTGTCACGGATGGGCAAAACTGAAGAAGATTGAAACGGATTGAAATTAGGATCAGGGACACCCAACGGGAATATAGTTCAAAACCACTTAAACATAGCATTGTTAGACTATTTTAGCAGTTGAACGGTAGATATAGGCATATTTTTACCCCCTAAAAAATTTCATCCGTTCGGATTTCCTAGCTGAAAGTCTAGTGATCCAAGAACTATAGGAATCAAAACTTACCTTTTCGAAAATTTCAGCTAGGAAAAAGGCTCCCGAAAATTCTAGGCGACCTTTTAAGGGTAAAAAATGGGTTAAAAATTGGCAAGTATGCCATTTTTTAGATGTTCGAGAATCCTAGGAGAGGCAGGCAAGCTAGAAATTTTACAACAAATGTTCCGAAAATTCTAGATCTCAAATCGTCTCCCGAACAGATATTTTCCGAAAATTGACGTTGGCTGCCCCTGTCGGATTTTTGAAAACTGTTCAGCCTAACAGTTTTTCAAAGTTGATCCCTGCTGCTTGCAGCTTCAAGAATAATGCTCAGGAGACATATATGTTCGTCTCGGGTCTCTGATTTTGTCATTTACATGTAATTTCTTTGCTTACTTTAAGTCCCATAGCGATTGAGGGCGGGTAATTGGCAAAATTAAACAAAATGAACTGGACTGCCGTGACACGGCCCCTTTAATCCACTCTAATGCGCATCGTCGTTGACGGCCACTAAACCTCATGCCACAAGACTGAGAGGAAGCTTCAAAAAACGTTATATTGGATTTCAATATGAATGAACAACAATTTTTTAAAAAAATTTTATTTAAGCTTAAGTACAAGAGTATACAAAATTGACTGAACAGGAAGCTGTCTTACTCTATGGAAGTGAAACGTGGACCCTAGCAAAGAAGCTGGGGAAAAGTGTCTATGGATGGCACACCAGAATGCTGTGAACCGCCCTCAGTGCACTGGTAACAACAAATGAATAATCAGGAACTAAACTGGAGCCTCCTAAGAGTCAGTGAAAAAATTAGTGCGAGAGGATTAAGAATACGCGGCCATTGCTCCTGTCACAAAGAAGCGTGAAACTGCTTCAAAAAGTACAGTGTTTTTTTGGGAACCTCAACATGGTCACCCAGATCGAGGTAGAGCAATAACTGCATACATTGCCCCATCAAGGATGACATTGGACTGGAGAAAACGACAGAAATAAGAGACACCATGCTCGATCAGGCTGTGTGTGAAAATTGTGTCAGGATGGCTGGGGGTGATTCCCGGCCTAAGAAGAAGAAGAGAGGGCTCCCACAGAGCGAACTGTTCGAAAGACGATTGGCGCGAATCCACGATTAGCAACCATGACAACCCAACTGGTCTTTGAACAACCCGCCCCAGGGTCTTAGCCGAGCGGGGCCAGTATGAGGTCAACGTTTTGGAAGACCTTCCTTTTTGCCCCTCCAAAACTCTAGAGCTCCGTTTTAAAACGCTCTTCTTTCGGCTTTGTGTTCGAGAACCTCCGTTTCCATAAACCTATGCTTTTGACAACCTCCGCAATAATGCTTTATTGTGTACTTTTCCTTGAACTCAGGGTTTTCATTACTTCAACGCTAAGGCCGGATCGCTAAGAGAGGTAACCGTGGTGCTTTCAAAATTGCGAGTCACCCGTTGTTTGTAACTTTAAATGTAATGTTAAGGAGACACCTCTGCCTTTTTTGCCACGAAATTGTGATTTGTACTTCCAGACGTAAGATCAACATCGCGAGTAAAGGCGATTATTATAATTCATTCAAAATAAAACACTTCGCCTTTTCTGGTGGCTCAAATCTACGGCTAATTCTTCATTACACCCTCCTCGATCTGCCTATTGTAAGTGATTGGTAATGGACCTAGATTGCCGTGCCAGAGGCGCTGTAAAGTCAAAGAGTGAGAAAAAAATATTTCTCCCTAACGAATTAGAAGAGAAAAAAAGTTAGGGGTTGACAAATTGAGATGAAAGGCATTAATGACCAGTCCTAAATGATTAATTCCTTTTTAATCCCAGTTCTTTGTTCCGTGGTACAAGTTTCCTTCGGGAGCCACCATTTAACGTTCTCAACATAGCGCTAATCCGTTTAAAGCTAATAGATGTCTTTTGTTTTTCAGGAAAACTCCTAATGAGCAGTGAACACCAATACATATCTCTTCTCACTCTCTTAAAATTTACTTTAGGATTACATTAGTTTAACTGTTTTAACAATTATAAGCATAACTGCGTACTTTTGCAAGAACAGAAGCTAATAGATTTGACACTTAAACGTTTGCTCGTTACCTCCGCCAAACAATAATGGTACTCTAGCCCATTTAGGATATCGATTCCTAGATGTAATAGTTTGATCAGAAAACATCAAACTTTGTTTTCATTAACCAGATAGAAGTAAACGAGCTTTGACTTTGTATTAAAGACCGGCATGACTTCTTCTGGACATCCTTCAGAGTTGTGAACTAAAGACTTTTATTCGTGCTAGCCGATTAAAAGGGGAGGGATTTGTTAAATACATGACATTTAAGCCGGGCGCCACTAAGGATTGTTCGTTACAAAGAAAGACAAACTTTGAATGGTAATTTTCGTTATACTTAAATAAGGTGCCGTTGTATTCAGTGATTATCGAGCGATTTTTTCAAAACATTGAAGCATATTTTTTTGTTCAAACACTGTACATATGATGAGTAGCAGAGAGTATAAGAAAGCCGTAGGCAGAAACAATGCTTTCGAAGGAAACTTACAGAAGAACTTGGATGACATCGAAGGCCAAAGGAATCGTTTTATCCGTTCGCAGAGGGAAAAGAAGTTGAAATTCATACATAAAGTATCGTCACTACCGAAGCTTCGTCTTCCGCTGCGTAATGCGACCGAGGAAAACATAGCGAAAAGTCCTGCAGCAATTTCTCGACATCTCTCTCTAGATGATTCGACTCTGAGCGAGCTGCATGAAAAACGATTAGCTGCAGAGAAAAGGTTTTCTATACCATGTTTGACAACATCTTTTACAGTAGCACAGGACAGCAGCGCTTTAAAGAAGCTTGGAAGCGGGCGAGAAACCAACAACCTTGGGACTGTTTCCTTAGAATCCCACGCCATTTTGACCAAGTCACCGCAAACGCGAAGAATCTTGTTAGATCGACAGCTGTCGTTGCCAGAATCATTGAACACAGCTGTCGAATCAGGTCATAGCCTTAACGATGGTATGACTGGTGGTCAGAATGTCCCGCGCATTTCAGAAGTGGGTGCCCGGCGAAATGTGATGGTTTCTGCGCCGTTTGTCTCTCTGGGAACACAGCTTCCTCACTCGCCTCTCTTGCAGAGAAAGCAGCGTTCCATGTCTTTGGATCCTACTGATCTAGGACAGCAGCAGCAGAGTGTCTCGTTACCCGCTTCTCCTTGTTTTCGTCGGCGCCGTGCTCAGACGTGGAACCCAGAAAATCAACAGTGGAAAGAAGTGCGAGCAGAACTAGGGAGACTACGTTCATTAGGTATTAACCGTGAGGAAACCTCTAAAGTTGGACAAAAACCGATTGAGTCTAGTTTTGAAAAGTTAAATTTAGTCGATTCAGTTCAACTGTGTATGAGACAAACCGGGAGATCGGAGGATGCGGCAGTCAACGCCTTGAAGAATGGAATTTGCAAACCCAGTGGTGAAGTAAGTTTATTAACATTCGTAACTGAATATTAAGAACGCATATCCCCCAAAACGGCGGCTTCTTGATCCTACCTAAAAAATTCCTTGAAGAGTTCAGATAAGCTCAATTTGAAAGCCGATTTCTTTCTGGTGTGCTTTTAAATCCGGTTCGACTCCACAGTGACGGGTGTTTGCTGTCTTCGCCAAATTCAAGACGAAAACAGGGAGTGATTTTGCTCCAAACGACATAAGTCCTCCCTACAATCCATGTCAAGTCAGCAAAAATTTGCATACATAACATTTCAAATGGGATTGCTTTTTTAACAGTAGCTCTACGTTATTACTCGGTGTTTCACTTGAAATTTTTGGTTTATAGTCTTACACGTTTCTCAACTAGAGAGTGGTGAGACGTTGTTTGTTCTATTGGACAGGTCCTCTGCACAAAATTCTACCACTTAAATGCTTGGCTTCTTACAATAGTTTTACTTTTGTGGAGTAAAGTACGCCTTGCTGCCTGGTGCCACCTTACTTCACTGATATGGCTGGGTGTCTCTTAACTCAGTAATAAACGATATGGCTGGGTTAACTCAGTAATAAATGATACTCTGTGCCCTTCCACAAACAACCAACGGTGGTTGTTTGGTTACTAAGCAGCACTATAGTTTTGCCTGGAATAAACTTTTACAAACGTACTCTCCAGCCACCCTGCGCGCGCGCTGAGTGTATACTTTTTACGGATTGAAGAGGCTCCTTTGAAGCATCAATCGCATGTTGATTTGAATTTTACGCGAGTCTAGATAAGTTTGTAAGTTTTGGAAACTAAAGCACTTACAGCTTCCGCTCTGAGGATCATGGGAAAAGGTCCCCAGAGCAGATAGGTTTGCAAAGGGATTTGCATCGTGAATGTCTTGTGGACCGCTGGAAACACTTAAGTTTGTAACAGTGTGGTTACAAACTATAACTCATTCGTATGGACATAGCTTGCAGTCGTAGCAGCCGTAGCGTCGGGTCGATGACGGCTTATAAATCTAAAGTCGGAGAAGGCATCAGTAGACTCTCTGGATTCTCGGCCACTTACTGATGGCGAGCAATGACTCGCTAGCTTAAAGTAGTATTTAAGAACAGTGTATGTCAGACGGGTTTGTACAGATTATTGGGCGTAATAGTTGATAATTTCAACAAAACTCACGGCCTTTGTGACTAAGAGATATAACCTTGAAGTTATGAATATATGAAAATCATTTATGTGTGAACTGCGGAGTGAATAATTAAATGAAGGACGGTCATCGCAGTTATATACGCAACTTTTGCAGTTGCAAAAAGAAAGCCTGAAAAAAATTCAGGCTTGTGCGCGTACGGGATTCGCACCCTTATCTCTGCGATACCGGTGCAGCGCTCTACCAGTTAAGCTAACAAACCAGCTGGGAGCAGGTCGTTGATCGAATTGGTTCGTTATAAACCCGTTAAAGGATGATGATGAAGTGAACTTATGAGCACAAACCCAGTTCTAGCCGACAATGATTATAATGATTATTCGAATAACTTCAATCGTGTTGAAAATTTTGCTTGGACACTACTTGATATCAAAAGTTCGAGCACGAGTTTAACCCTTATACACTCCAAGCAAAATATCAGGTACGTAAAAAGTCAGAATTTCGAAAGAAAAAAAAACAAACTAGCACCGTGTGAAAGTTCTGACTAAGAGAAGATTCATTTGAAATGATACGTATTCACCACTAGGAAATGTCCACAGACTCCAAACTTAGAGTGCATTTTTCTCCATATTTGATTTTATGATTTGTAAAACAAGATTAATTGACTTTAGCGGGCTTTTTTAGATTTGAAGCTTTTTCATCCAGAAAATTTTGCAGCAATAAAGACAAATTAGAGACAACACATTTTTGTACATTCAATAGGAAAAGTTTACATAAGAAATGTAAGAACTTACTCTGAATAAAGTGAATAATCATTCATAAAGATAATTCATATCTTCAATCCATTGTAAACTCACTCAAAGGTTGTTTTGCCGATTTTGACACCATTGTTCTGGTAACAAAAGCAGACTTAAAACCTAGGTCTTAATGACTTCTGATCTATGCTTATATACCTCTTATAAACAATTCGACTAGAGTTATTTGCTGCAATAAATTAGCCACGAAGCATAAATGTGTGGATCCATGTAACCACGAGACCCGGCAAAAGTTCATCATGGCTCACGGTTATTCTTTTCAGGAGCTAGCTAAAAAAGACGCGATATACATTGATAAAGTAAAGAAAGCCTTGGATAAAAATTCAACCTACGATATTGAACTAAAGAAATCGTTGTCGTGTCTACAGAAAGAGCGAAGAAGTTTTATTAATACCTTGAGCAAGGAGAAGCTCGATTTCCTAAAAAGGAAATGCAAACTGCCATCTATCCGCCTTGCTCAATCTGGTCGTGAAAGAGAAAATGCACAGACAAAAATTGCCGAGTTTTGTTGTGATGTTTGGTCAAAGGACGCTTTAAAACGGCGTTCAGACTCCCCAGTATCGGAATTAAGATGCAGCAGCTCAGCGTCCAGCAAAGATATGAACTCATTTCTTCGTGAAAAGAGCGTTCTTTCCGAAAGTGGTTCTACAATAAAAAGGAATAGTTCCTTGGACCAACCACGGATTGCCTGGCTCTCAAAAGACGCGGAAAACAAAGGCTCTGCCACCGATCGAACTAACTCGCCGTCTTTAGAATATCCGCCTCAACGTTCATCACCCTCACCTCATTCACTATATTTTCGTTCGCTTGAACAAACAGATCTAGAACGGTGTCGTTCACTTCCCGGCTCACCTTGTGGTAGGCGACGCGCTAACACGTTGGACACTCCAAGAAACTTGTTTCATGCTAAGAGTTTTGATAACTTGAAGAGGCCTGTTGAGCGCTCACAGTCTACACCGTTACGAGATCCAAGGCCTCGCGCCGAGTCGACACCTCCTGATTTTGAGGTAAGTTTCTTTTTAGAGAAAGCTCTGACTCTCACCAGAGAACAAACAGAAGGACAGGACTGAAGTTTATGCATCAACTGGAAGGCTAAAGGCAACATGATTAGATCATGGCGGGTTAAAATTGTGCCATCTTAGCAGACATGCGTCACTGAGCGAAAAAGTTGGTGTTATCTTCTTGTCGTACAATTCAGCGAGTAATCAGTCGAGTACAATGAGTTTAAATGTCGATTTACCTGCCCTATTACTTGCCTGGAATTGTGCGATACGAATTCCTATCACCAATCAATTGTGTCAATAACAGAATGAGGAGGGTCTGATTGGGGTTTAGTGTTTAGTGTTAGTTGCCCCAAAGTTTTAGTATTTACTGTTAAATTGGCCATTTTTTAATGTTTCTGAAGAAAATACTGTTAAGTGTTTGGAGGGTTCTTCGGACATGTTCGGCAGTGGTCGGACCTCTTCGTTAGTCTTCGGAAATCTTCGACAATCTTCGATAGCCTTTGGAAATCTGAAATAAATTGTTGTCAAATGGCCGAAAACTCTTGATATACTAAACAAAATAATATTGGCCTTTTCGGAGCCGTTTTGCTTCTTTCTGGAACAAATTTACATTTTCGAACAATTTTTTACTGTTGGTTAAAATGCCTAAGATTTAACTGTTTCATGTTACAAAGCCAAAAAATGAGGGCATCTCAGTTTTGGAATATTTATTACAGTATTGTACAAAACGATTGTTATTACATCAGCTTACAGCTTCCTTAATTCGTTTAGTAAGATGTTTCCTTTAATTCGGTGCTATCCAACGGAAGAGTGTTTTTTAATACTTGAATTGATGTTCAGTTATTTTTCCACCTACCTCTCGATTACCTCGCTCGGTGCATTGCCCGTAATACAAATAAAAACAGCTAGTAAACCATCAAAAGAGCTGTTATTTAGCTTCAATGGTGTCAAACCCGTAAGAAAACATTTCTACATAGTCTGAAATGTCTGCCGTTTCCACCCCCTTACAGCGTGGGGCAGGCTGTCATTTCAGACTATTTTCACGGATAAAAAGTTGCCCATTTGTTTGGTTACCGACCGTTGTTTAAACTTTCTAAAAAAAATCAGATGCTACCAAAGTTCTCCTTTAAAGATTTTTATAGCCAGCATCATGAGCTTTCTTGGCAGTCTCTTAATATGACGTCATTCGGTCTAACGTGAAATTTGCGGAAGATGCATTTGCTGCGTGTTAAACGAAAGTTCCTTTGGCCTCATTAAATATTTCGCGTGGCCTTTGCAAGCGTTTCGTCACCGAAATTTATCGACAGTGAAGGCCTGGAAAAGCGTTGTATAGGGAAAGAGCATTCAGCGAAACAGTGGCTCAACCAGCTTTGATTTTCTCTATCTCGTAAGCTGTTCTAATGTGGCGCGCGCCTAGAGCAGGGGGCATGGAGACTAGGTCTGGCTGTCTTCTGATGCTGGCTCTGCGTTAAACCTTAAAGTTGCCACAAACAATAATCAAAAACAACGTTTCCGCTACGCAGCCCCCGGATTTATATGAGGAGCAATACAATTATGATGACTAAGTCTTTGATAAATACTGATTTATTTCTTAACTTGGCCAGTTATTAATTATTATTTTTTTCATTCAAGGAGGCAAACAATTCGTTGATGTCACCGCGAGCCCCTGTGTCACCTCGGATAAGACGGTTGCGGCTGGCATCTTTTCATGGTACAGGAGCTGGCCAATCAGAAGGTTCTCAAGACGATTCACTCGAGCCCCGCTTACCAAGGCTTCAAGGCTCACGGGGATCTCTATCGGGATCATCGAGAGAAGGACAAGAAAGGCAGAAACGTCGATTTCACGGCATGGCCCCAGAAAAACTTGCCATCGAGTTATCTCCACGGCAGGAAGCACTAAGCCATCCAAATATTTCATCCAAACTTGTGGAAAGGCAGCATCATCCTGCCGGTGTCGTGGGAAAAAAGGATTTCAACGGACGATCTACAAAAACTGATTTTGCTAAAGAAGAAGCAGAATTTGTTGAAACGTCAGTAGTACAAGGTGATGGTCAATTTGGGTGGTATACCAATGATGATGATCAGGAGGCGAGTGGCAGTGACGAAGGCGAAAACGAAGAAAACCCTTTCACTTTTCAATTTAATGAAAAGAAGATTCACTCTATGGAAGAGATTCAATACACCCGCTACCTGCGTATGAAATCTCCGAATCACTGGCTGCCAAAGATGGGAAAGGTTCCGCTAAATTTGCTTTCGTCATCCATCATTGTCGGGCACACAAGGTTACCTTACGAAACTGTGTCTTCTAACCAAGACGAAGAAGAAGATGAAGGTGAAGATGAACAGAATAACGTTGAAGAGAAAGACAGTTCCAAGACTGGAGATGATGTTAACGAGTCACAGAAAGTCAAAACAGAAAACGATGAGTTTGAAGACAAAAAAATTGACCTCGATTACTCAGAAAATTAGTAGAATCTAGTATAATGGGCCCTTTGTAGAGAAACGGTGACATGGGACAAAACTGAAGATGATGTTAACGAGTCCCAGAAAGTCAAAACAGAAAACGCTGAGTTTGAAGACAAAAAAATGGACCTCGATTACTCAGAAAATTAGTAGAATCTAGTAGAATGGGCCCTTTGTAGAGAAACGGTGACATGGGACAAAAACATGCACCTTGCTGGATGACAAACGACTCAGTGGGTCAAGAAAAACAAAGAGATGACATCATTAAAAAAGATCATATATATCCTTCCTTTTCAAGACCTCTCTGCGTTGTTTGCCCTCCAGCAAGGTGTTTTTGTACCATGTGACCCGCTTTTGTCTGCAAAGGGCCCATTTGTGTTAATTGGCTGTTAAAGCTCTAACTATAACTTTGGCTTGAGCTTGCAGAGAATTTGGGAGCGAGGGGGTGGGGGAGGGGTCGAGGACAGGTGACAAAACCCTAAGAATGGGATGATATGGTTGTGCGTATGCGTAAGGCACTGGCCATACCAGGGAGTTGGTACGTATGCTTCAGTGCTAAGGTTGGTACGGCTGAAGAGGATCCAGATGAAAAGATATGTATATGTTCCTTGTCGAGAATATTTCCCCTTAGTTAGCTGTTGAGCCATGCAGTGGGCATGTTTTCGATGTGAATGGTCATTGAGCAGTGCTCGCCAAAAATACTCCATTCTGTAACATTATTTGTAGCTTGACGGAATCTACAATCTCGGCTCAGTTTGGTTTAATGAACATCCCGAAATGTCCCATTTTTTACGCCCATGGGCAACTGATGAAATAAGCCGTGATGGTAGCTAAAAATAAACTGGTCAGGAATGGGCAATTCAAGAAATTGCATTTATTTATTCGCGTTTCCGGAATCATAATTCAAAGACACAATGAACTAAGTGATTACTGTATAGCATTTGAAAACTGCAGGTGTAAATAAAGGTAAACAGAAGTTACCTGATTTCAAACCATGATGTATTTTATTTAGTTTGCTTGAGCCCCCAAATATTCATTCTTTTTGATATAAGCACTAAGAGCATACTCTCTTTTTGAAACAACTTTTAAGGGTCGGTTATTTAAACGAAATCTAACTTGGGGCGCTTTTCATTTGTCAGACTGATCCGGCCGCCGATCCCCCTTCCCGTCGTAATGAGAATTTCAGATCAGTCGAATCCTAAATCCTAATTTCATTGTCAAAATGACTGGTCCGGCAATAGTCCAGCCGGCCAGTTCTGAAAAATAGTAAGAAAGTGCCCTTAGACTGCAGTTTAAGAAATCTTTGGCCCCTTTCTTCTGTGGTTTATTTTAAGAATACAAAATATTGTGCTTTTCTCGTCTACTCTATATGAAACTGGATTATCACAGTGATTTATTGGTGTTTAGATAAAAGTGTTGCGGAAACTGAAAATGGCTTGTTAAACAACGTTTGCTGTTTAGATAACAAGCCCTAAAGCCAAGAAAACCATGAAACGTGGCTCAAATTCTTTTTCACGCCGGATGAGAGCTGAAAAAATAGGTTGATGAAACTGATTAGAAGTCTGAATGCGGAAACCAAGAGCTCACTATGGTTCTTGATGAAACCGTAAACGTTTCAGTCTCTAGTTTCAGCTTCGCTGGCCGGCTAACTGGCTGGCTACGCATATCTGCTTCGAGATATCAATAGTTCATTGCTTTTAAGCCTGCTGAGGTTGACCAACGGAATTACTGCTGATTTACGAAACTCAATATTAAAACATAGCTCGTCTGAGCGCGATACACGTTCAGCTTTGTTCAGTATAACCTCTTCAATAACTAATTATAGTAAATATAAGGGGGAAAAAAAGGAAAAGACGAGCGGATGGATGGGTTTATGGGTGAATAACAAAAATTTATGAAATAGATGAATGAACGATCGAATCCACCGGGGGTACACTCTCATCAGGATAGGTGTGTGCCGTTGAGGGTCTCAAACCTTGACCCTATTTAAGGTAGAGACAAACGAATACTGATACCCTTTTTATGGTCCTACCCGAAAAATGACACCCTCTTTAAGGTAAAAACAAAAACTAAGGCCCGGTTTAGACTCCGAACTTTTCATGAGCCGAACCTCATACATTGAATTAAGTACACAAAAACGTTCGGCTTCTTAATCAATTAGGAACGCGTATTTCAATTTTGAACGGCTCAGCTGTTCCTTTCGCCTAGTACGGGCGGGAATTTCGATCGACTGTGGAACGACATTGGAACGGTTGTGATTCAGTCGCCGAACTGTACCCAACCTAATGCATAAATCAACGTATTTTGCAAGCAAGGAATTTGACCGAAATGAGCATTTTTCTTCTTTTAAATTTAGCCCCGCTGGAATTAAGATCAGCGTCTGAATCAATTCGGCCGGTCTAAATAATTTGGGTCGGCTTTAATTGGAATTAGGTTTAGCTCAGGTGGCGACACATAGACCTTTATTATATCGCTTTTCTAATAATCTACGACCGGGATAGTTTATAATTAGTTCAGGAGCCTCTAACAATGGGCTCCTGTTTAGTATTAACAGATGATTTGTTTTCCATGTATTATGTAGCTAGGCATTTACGCTCTTGAATCTTAGCTGATATAATAACGGTAGTCTTATATAAATATCATACCGGGAACACAGTGCCGGCTATACTCTATCGGGGGTACATATCTATATATGGGAGTATCCCCTGGCTCTGCCCACCAAGGGAACGAAACAGGCAGGCGGATGGACAAACGGAAAGTGACGAAGGTCGGAATCTTCTCGATCTCAAATTTAAAATTTTATACTACACCCACATTTATATCAGTTCGGAAAGAACAGATTTTTTACTGATATTTTTCTCAACTTGGGAGCACCCGCCGATTCATGCATTCCTGCCACCCGTGAGGAGGTCGTTAGTCCTTGAATTGAAACATCATTTTTTTCCTCGAGGTCCTGAAAAGGAACAAAAATTAAGAGGAAAGTAAGACGTTAAACTCACATTCCATTATCCTACTTATGTCTTAAATTTCGAAAAAAAAGCCTCCAACGAAATTTCGACCTGTTTCCAGGATTTTCTCAGCATCAATGCGGTGTAAAAGACGAATTAGCTGTGTACATTTCTGGTTGTTTTGACTAGTCTGCAAGCTAGCACTGAGTCTGTGGGGGTCCTATCGGCCATGTACCAGAACGGTCATGAGGTCCTTTTAAGTCCCAAGGACGTTGTTTTACAATTGCCGCAACTAAAACAACAAATACCTTTCAAGCTCGACTGTTACGGCGGCCTGGCTGAACTCACCGTTTTAGATCTAGAGTTTGTGTTAATAGTTTCACCTTTCGTCGTAGCCTTTAACTTGTGCTTATTCATCGACACAAGCCGTGTCCGTCTGAATTCGTTAAAATGCACAAGAACTTAATATGCGTTTACACAAAAATGACATTCTTCTGTTTAACAATACTAGTTGTAGAGACTGGTATGTTTACATCATTAACGTGTGGACAGAATCCGTTTATGAACGTATGTTTCTATGCGCTCACAATTCTTAAACGGACTCGTGTGGACACAACAGTCTTAAGGTTTCACTTACCCATTTCGATTTCTCAGACGCGCTATCGCCTTGTGGAATTCCTAGGACTGTAGAGGGTTTATTTTGCTTCCCTTTCCAGGTAGATGCCCGTTTACGTTGTGTAACATCATGAGGAGAGGAGGAAATGACTTTGTTCAGTTCTTTGGGATCCAAAGAGCGAGCGCGTTGTGGTCTTTTCTGTAAATACTGTATTGGGGGTCTCGGAGGACACGGACTCAAAGAGCTGGGATTTCTCGTTGCGATGGTTGTTTCTGGACTTATATGCAAGTTGTTCAATTGGTAGCTAAATCTCGAAATACTCGGTGAAGGGCATTGAACGTCAGTGGTGTTAACTGACAAGCTGTTATTATCAGAAGACATTTTTGAATGAATATCCTTGACTGTTAGAGCCGTGCTAGCTGGGTGTGTGTCGTTACTTTTGAGCCTGCGGAAGACCTCTTTGTCAACAATACTCTGCCGAGATACCAACTCATTTCTTCCCAGGACATCCCTGTCAGATTTTATGTGAATAGCACTACTTTCTTTACCCCCAAGCCTATCAGAAAGTTGTTCTGTTGAATCCTTTTTCTCCTTGTCATCTTGGCTGTGCCACGTTGAGGGCAGCTTATTGCATTTGGCACGCTGCGCAAACGTCTGTTTTTTCATTTCCCACGANTTCCCAGGACATCCCTGTCAGATTTTATGTGAATAGCACTACTTTCTTTACCCCCAAGCCTATCAGAAAGTTGTTCTGTTGAATCCTTTTTCTCCTTGTCATCTTGGCTGTGCCACGTTGAGGGCAGCTTAGTGCATTTGGCACGCTGCGCAAACGTCTGTTTTTTCATTTCCCACGAGTGCACCAGTTGATTTCGTTGTCTTTGAATGTGCTTTAGATCTTTCTGCAAGCTTCCACCATGGTACGAGTTTCTCACCATGGCCTTCTTTAAGTTGCGACTGTAGTGGCATATCATATCCTTTTCTAATAGTTCTTCCATCGCCCTTTATTCTTTCAAAACCCTTTACGAACACTGAGAGTTCAAGTGAAAATAGCTAATTACATTTTAGGAGGGCTCACTTCGCCTCCTTGACTACAATAGTTCTTGCAGATACCATCAGTTGTACCATACGCCCCGTAGGCTCTTACGTAATACATCGTGAGAATGCATCTCAAATTTAAAATCACAAAGCCGGTATTTCTGACAACATCTTAATAAACAGGACAAACGTTTGCTCAATGAAGCTAAAACTTTAGCGCTTGATAGACTTGTGTCACTAATTAATTTCTCGGCATGTAAATTCTCTTTCAATTTACTTTGAATACATGTTGTTTTGACTACTGAGTCTTTCGGGGGTCTTTTGTTTACCTATTTGATTGCCGTTTGCTTTCATTTTATTCATCAATCGACCGGATTAAGCTATCTGGTAATGAATTTTGAATTCAACAACATACATTGTTTTTATAATGTCATCATTGTTCAGATCAACACTGTAAGACATCGTACTAGTAGGACACATTCTAGCGCCTTAGAAAAACTTACAAGATGGGTGTTCCGTTGAGAAAATATACACAAGTCTGTATTCGAACCTTGTTAGAGATGAAGTCGATAATGTTTTAACCAAAAGCTGAGTAAATGAATTGTTTACAGTTTTGATTGGTTTTCTTAATTGTTTAACAATCTGTGATTGGCCTGGGTCGGTTCAAGTCGAGGTATCAATTGGGTATAACATTTTTCGTGTGTCAACCGTTTTGGTCAATTAACTGACTGAATTACATTGTATGTGCCGTCCTTTTTAAGCATAGTGATTCAAAGGAAATGGCTTCATCCCTTTTTGCAGGTAGATCGATGCTATTGTCAGTTGTGTGTGCTCATTTAAGTAACATTAGGTCATTCTTGTCCCCAGAGCCCCTCGGCTTAGTAACAACCAATCGATGACAACACAAACATAACGACGGCCAGTCAAGCAATAAACATGACCATGTAGGGGTCTCACTAAATCCCTCAAGACACGTGAACATACAGTTTCCTTAAGAGACAGAAGTGTTAATAAAAAGGTCATAAGAAAACACCCACAAGGCGTTGTTGGAAAAAGTTTCTGAAAATTCCCTAGAACATCGGCAAGCATGTGCTTAGGAATTCTTCATTCTCTAGTGGCCCGGAAAATACGGAGGCAGGAAATTGGAATGCTTCTGAAGCCTTGTCTATCCTAATGCGTTTCCGATTGTTGTAATTGAAATTTGTTACCCACGGAGCATTTAGGAGTTCATGAGAACTCGTTGAAACGTGTCCGTGGGTTCCAGATCAAATCGGAATTTAGAAGTGTTGGTTTTTAAGGGGAGGGGAAAACCGGAGTATCCGATGAAAACCCTCTCAGAGCAAGGGAGAGAACCAATAACAATTTCAACCCACACATGGCGTCGGCGCCAGGATTTGAACCCAGGCCACATTGGTGGGAGGCGAGTGCTCTCACCACTGCGCCACCCTTGCTCCCCCAAAATGCATACATTTCGATGCCGGTTACGGCCTTCCGTCCACGTCAATACACTGAGCGTTTTCAGCGAAAACGAATCGATTTGAAAACGCTCTTGTAAGTGAATCAAAACGAAAACGCATACATATCATGTAAGTGTGGACGGTCGAAAAAAAACGATGACTTCAAATATCGCAGGGACTTATGTTGGTAGCATGCCCATAGAGTTCAACTTACGTTTAAAACGTGCAATTCTATCGCTTTCGAACGTTTTAGTGTGGACAGTCGAAAACGTATCAAAACAGTAGTGTGGACACGAATCGATCCGATGCGCTTTCGATGACGACGAAAACGCATTCGTGTGGATAGTGCCTGAGGCTAAAAGTTCGAAGCTAAGTTTCTAGAATTAGTCTTCCTTTCCTTTCCTCAACTCAGATTTATTGAGGATGGTTTCCTTTTTTTCTAAACGCCAAGCAGTTCTTTTGAACTTTGTTGGACGCTACCTTCGCGCAATCCCGAAACTTGAAAAATAGTCTCGCCCACATTTTCAAAATTGTGTGCTGTTTATAGAGTGGTTTTCGTTTGAGCGTCGTAAAACCAAAACCAAAGTAATTACTCTGGCCAATCACATAGGACACAGACAATACATTGAACCAATCAAAACTCGAAGTAATTACATGTGGCTGACGCAAAGCGCGGGAAAATGCATGCGAGCGCGTCACAATTGGCTTTGGTTTTACTTCTGATTGGATGAAAAGGTGGCGCGAATCTTTTAAGCCAATCGCATCGTGTAGAAAGTGCAAAACCAATTACTTTTCGACACTCAAATGAAAACCGCTCTAGTAGCCTCTCTGTCTGACGCTACCTTATACAATCAGATTAAGATCCAGTGACACGAGGCTGAGACACAAAAGCTTAGAGGTTATACTTAATGAAGCTGCTTGAAGCAGGGTGGCCAAATTCAGTCAAACCTCCACTAACGGCCACCTCCCGTCTCGGAAGTGCCTTTCGAATTTCCTTTCATTTTGATTGGCAAATCGACAATGGCATTTTTAACGGGCCAATCATGGCGCGTTCTCAAATCCTGGTTCGCAGGTGGGGGCCTAGAACATAGGATTTCGGCGCTGTTTCGCAGACGGACGTAATCACAGTTTAGTTTAGTCAAGAGCCGTTATGGGTTTCGTCTGCGGCGTAGGCTAGGTTGGGGGTTATCAAAAGGAAATTTCTTCGAAGAAATTAAAGTAGATATTAACTTTTGTAAAAAAGAGGCCTGTATCTTTTAATATCAAAGTACATATTTTTTCAACAGGCCCCCAGAAAAAAAGAAATGGAGAAATTTAGGCTGGAGAGCGTGGAAATAATAAAAAAAAGATATAGCTGTTGTGGTTCAGTAATCCTTGGTTTAAGTTTTATTTTCCTTTGTTTTTTTGGTATGGTAATATATGATAATGAGTTTGAAACAATGGGAAACAGGAATTAAATTCAACCAAGGATAACATTGAAGCAGAAATTAGCCACCACTATTTCGGCTCACGCAACACATGGAAAAACGTCCCGTCATCACGTGTCGTCAATCCGGAGTGCCGGAGCCTGCAGGGGGGAGGGGCAAGGGGCGGAGATTCACCTCAGCTTATGCCAATTGAAATAACAATGCCAAATAATAAAAAGTACTGTAATTAAATATCGAGAGCCGACTAATAAAAAAGCCGCCATTCAGGCGGATCCAGGAAGAAAACGTGACCGACTTCATAACTTGACTTTCGCAAGAGCTCACAGAACCAAGCAGACCGGTCTCGGTGCATTTCAAGATTTGGAAGATTTTAACTTCAGGATCTGAAAGTACAATTTCATTATTTATCGTGAAAATTGGTCTTGTTCCCCACCTGAGCTTATTCAGTATCCCACTTATAACTTGACGAGCGAAAAAAACTGATAAAGGATAAGGGTTAAAGTTTAATTGGGGGGCTTTAGAAACGTGCCTCCCAAAGTCGTTTTTTGACCAATTTTATTTTTATTCAGGTTTAAAGACATTTAATGCTTTAAGGGCCATATCTATGGAATGACGACGTTAAAGAAAAATCATGTCAATGAAACTTGAACTAAACGTACTGAAGAGGGACCTTTTTCTCATATTTTCAGCTGCAAAAGGAACCCGCCGTTAACTACGCGGACAACTCTATTTGGGGACACGCATTTAACATACTAGTTTAACGAATTACAGTCAAATCTAAAGACTCTATTGTACTCTCCTTAAATGTCCGTTTCTGAGGTATCCGGCTTACAGGGTAGAGAATGGGGACCACCTAGGCGCCGGTTTCAGCTCATATATTTGCCTTAACTCAAATACAGTCTCCGATCCTAACAAAAGCATCCTCTACTTCTTAATCAAACAACTAAAATATTATGCAACCTACTTTTTTAGATGTTTTGTTTGCTTCTTTTGTAAAAAATAAATAAATAAATAAATAAACTACCTATCTATGAACATATTTAACTTTTTTTATTACACTGACGAGGAGGAATCTTGAAATGAAACTCGTCTACCGTCTTGGTTTTTCGGACAATGAAAGTGACAGTCTTGAAAGCTGTCCACGTTACCTTCAGGTAATCCACCGTTCAGCGAAAAGCTTGATCGGTTAAAGACTGGAGCTTGCAAAGATCTCCTTCTGTTCAACACCTTTCTGTATCGTGATGATGTGGAATCCTCTAGAAAAAACTCTGCATTCGATTGAAGGAGCGAAGGATCAGAAATGCTGCTAGTAGTTTGGGGCGTGGTATGGTTGCTGAAACTTACTTGATGCAGCGACTGGCGTCGCAGCCACGCTGGTCTTGTTATGGACTCGCTGCAGCCTGCTCTGTTGTTACTGTGCACAATGTCCGCCACCGAATTTCTTCTCTTTAGAATGGACTTTTGTTCAAGGTGAACATGAGGGCTTGGTGGCCATGAATGCGCTCCTAAAACAGACTCAACACCGCTGCTTTCTTTTAACATAGCATTTCTCTCACTCGCTGCGTTTGTTTCATTTACAGATTGCATTGATGATACTTCTTGTGAATGGTTCACTGTGTTGCCTGTTTTTCCATTACTATCCTGACTCGCTGAAAGTTCGCAAATCTCTTCTCCATTTCCTGATTCAATTTGTATCGTGTTACGAACAGTCGAAGTTGCCAAGCTTGGTAATTTAAAAGTAGAGCGACATAACATAGCGTCTTTTTCACGAGTTGTGAATGAATGTGTCCCGGACGAAAACTTCAAATCATCGCTCACTTTCTTTCTGTTCAGTGTCAAATGATGGTTCTCACCATTCCGTCCCAAAACGTCCGGTAAACGTTCCCGCCTTCTTCTCTGCTGTCTCAAGAAGGCACTCTTCTTCAAAATAATTTCGTTAAGAGCAGCCCGTTTCTTGATTTCGACATCTTGCAGTGTTTTGATCAGGTCTTCTTCACAGCCAACATTTTTCTCAATGGCCTTCCTGATATTCTGACTAAGTTTGATGCTGGGAAGCTGACTCCTCTTTTCTTGCGCTGGCATACTTCTGCGCGCTAAAAGTTTTAAGTGGAAATGGTTATCTTGATCATAGTTAATTGAGTGGAATGGTTATGAAACCCGTCAGACTCCTTTGTTATATGTTTTTGTGGACCTGAAAGTGCACAACGTTCAAAAGAATTCCTATCATTTTGATTGTATTGACCAATAAAAACGTTGCATTAATTTATTCCGTAACAATTTGCCAACAGAAAACAAAGGATTGTGCACTTTCAGGGTGCTTCCAACATAAACTGCAGCGCTGTTGTTTTTATCATTGATGTTTGCCGCTTTTCATAACCAGTCTCCTCTAATAACTATGTCTTGATGTTGGCCTTGCCCTTAAATTGCATCACGAACACAAGATTGCCACACACCCCCTTCAAAGAGTCTAATTTTGGCTGTCTTTTGAAAGCGGCAAACTCAAACACCGTCTGCTTAAAAAGCCCTCGCGTTTAATACTAAAATTAGAAAATAATCGCCTTGAGTTGATCCGATATCTGATAAACTTTGAGAAAGTATTCCAGCTTTTGAATCAGACTTTCTCCCGCGCGAGTCTGTCAATAGGGCCATTTATACGAGGAAAAATAAGACGCGTCTTACATAAAACGCGTCTTAAATAAGACGCGAACTGTACCATTTATACGAGAATGTCTTATCTAAGGGACGGACCATTAGAAAAGTTATGGGGGGGGGAGGGGAATTTTCGAGCCGCAAGAATTTTTTTCGTTATCAAATTCATTGTATGAATTTTTTTCAGGCCTTTGCATGAATATTTCTTAGGGTTAATTGGCGTGCAAGAATTTTTTTTCATTAAATTTTCCCTTGCGCGAATTTTTTTTTTGTACTTCGCCCGCCCCCCCATAAGTTTTCTAATGGTCCGTCCCTAATAAGACGCGTCTTAGCTAAGCCGCGTCTTATTTTAGACGAAATGTGCCGTTTATACGGAAAGTTCGCGTCTTATTTAAGACGCGTCTTATGTAAGACGCGTCTTATTTTTCCTCGTATAAATGGCCCTAATATGCCGCACTTCGTTCTTCGTAACAGCACTAGGTTGGATCGTCTTTCAGACTCTAATCAATACTATCGCAAGAAGAATGTCCATTGTAGGTGAAATAAAGATAGTAATTAATTCGTTAAAGTAAAGCTCCAACTGACAACAATCCTTTGTTTCCATTGTGAATGTGGGAAGTTAGTATTTCATTTATGGAGATTTTAACGTTGATTGAACTTAAAATATTCGGGCTTACCTAATATCTGTACATGTGTCTTCAAGTAAATACAACTGACAGACAAGGACTCCCAATCAAATAAAAATGGACTGAATGAAGGAACTGGTTGTCGGGCGTCTTTGTCGTCATTTCAAAGGACGTACCTTGCATCGGCATTGACTTTGAACGACATTTCCCTTCACGTAGTTAACAATTTTACTGTGCATAAAATGTCTTTTACAGCGAGAGGTGCGGTGTATAGAAGTGATTGAGCAAAAAAGTATATTCTAGAAAATAATTCCTCTCGCATTTACTTCCAAGTACTTTTTCGCAGCACTTACGCAATAACGTAAGACTAAAATCCCTTTATTCGTGTTTTATATGTAGAAAGTGCGAATAGTTTCCACGTAACTTCGTTTATCAGTTTTAACATCACCAGAAAAGGGCAAGTGAAGGCCGTCAGTGGACACCAACCATCTTATGTCAACTTTCACAGTTGCGGAAAAAATCTGCTCTGGTACAGTTTCGCAAATTAGTCCAAATGACCTTAAGTAGGTCTAAGTACCGTATTTAGTCGAAAGAGCACCGTCCTTGAATAGACGGTTTCCCCGATATAAAGCCCCGCACTTAACTGACTTAACTGAATAATAATCAGGCGCTTATTGATCTTTGACATGGATAACTTTAAGCTGACACTTATACGGCTAGGTTCTATTCTTGTTTCTGCGATATACCAATTTTCATTCCCATCGATGGGAACAAAAATTGGTCATGATATCGCAGAAACAAGAATAGAACTCAATAAAAACTAAAACAAAAAAAGCGACAACAACAACAAACAAAAAACCTAGCCTAGCCGTATATCAATCGGATTTGCTCCACTTTTCGTTAAATGCTACCAATAACCAATACTTACGGCATGACTATGTGTTACTATGACACAAATGCTTGAAAGAGCACCTTTTGCACTATGATTCTCAATTCGAGACAAAAATCAGGAAGGTCCAGAAACAACGCGAGAAAATAGCGCCTATTCTGCAGGCTATTGGCGGGGTCACTGTTACTTTGCAACCAAGCTTGGCTGAATTTGAATTGAACGTAAGAAAAATATTCAAGTTCAAAAAGAGAAACAGAAATACGTCGTCGTTTGTTTACGTTTTCAATAAAAAGTGAAATTAGGCAATTTCACGTCGTTGTCGTGCAATGCCGGGATGCCAAAAAAATTTACAAAAAAATGTGTTTCACAGGGTGCTAATTTGTTGTTTTGCCAATCTATTACTATTTTGCCCCGTCGTGGCATCTTACTCCGTAGTAATAATGAGCTGCAGCTGCTTTGAAAGAAAAGGCTGAAAAGTAAATTATGATCCTCGCTTCATGGGAATAAAACAGAAGCACCCAACGAGGATATAGTTCAAAACCACTTAACATAGCATCTTTGAACGTGTTAGTATTTAAACGGTAGATATAGGCATATTTTTATCCCCTAAAAACTTTTCATCTGTTCGGATTTCCTAGCTGAAAGTCTAGTCAGGGGGGATCCGAAGATTATAGGAATAAAAACTTACCTTCTCGAAAATTTCAGCCGGGAAAAGGCTCCCGAAAATTCTAGGTGGCCTCTTTTAGGGTCAAAATCCGTTAAAAATGGGTAACTATTCCATTTTGTAGATGTTCGAAAATCCTAGGAGAGGCAGGCAAGCAAGAAATTTTACAACAAATGCTCCGAAATTCTAAATCTCAATTCGTTTTCTGAACAGATATTTTCTCGAAAATTGCCGTTGGGTGCCCCTGATAAAAGTAAAGATATAGGGAAGGTTTGCACATAGGTTTGGTCGAGCGAATTATTCGTGATAGAAGATAATCCTCTGGTTTGTCAAATTATCATAAGGTTGACCTTCTGCTTTCCTGGATAGTTACGTTTTGGCTGTTTTTACTTTCGCCCTTCCTCCCCACATTCGACCTGCTCCCAACGTCAGTGGCTTCATAGCTCAGTTGGTAGAGCATCGCACCGGTATCGCGAGGTCACAGATTCAAACCCCGTTGAAGTCCTGAATTTTTTTCAGGTTTCTTTACGTAATTGCATAAATTGCGTTCACTGCGACGATCATTTCTTCTTTTTTACTTGAGTTTATTCCTGATTATACTCCTAAAATTTCGCACATATCAGTCTCGATCGATATTCTTGTAAAATCATATTCTTATTTAAAACGAGTGTAGTGTAAACGCCAAGTTTATTGTCATTTTTTGTTATAGCTATAGTTGTAAGAGTCGAGNAAATTATCATAAGGTTGACCTTCTGCTTTCCTGGATAGTTACGTTTTGGCTGTTTTTACTTTCGCCCTTCCTCCCCACATTCGACCTGCTCCCAACGTCAGTGGCTTCATAGCTCAGTTGGTAGAGCATCGCACCGGTATCGCGAGGTCACAGATTCAAACCCCGTTGAAGTCCTGAATTTTTTTCAGGTTTCTTTACGTAATTGCATAAATTGCGTTCACTGCGACGATCATTTCTTCTTTTTTACTTGAGTTTATTCCTGATTATACTCCTAAAATTTCGCACATATCAGTCTCGATCGATATTCTTGTAAAATCATATTCTTATTTAAAACGAGTGTAGTGTAAACGCCAAGTTTATTGTCATTTTTTGTTATAGCTATAGTTGTAAGAGTCGAGTAGCTAAATGTAAATTTTTGGTCAATCAGCTTTTCAGACTTCGAGTATATTAAAAAGATTATTACATCAGATTGCTAGACATCCTTTATTGGCCCTGCGGGAGGAGGCCTGCTTCACGAGGGGCTTTTTTGGCTATTTCCTGCGCTAAGGAAATATGCTTAAAAGAGCCTGGAAAAGCCCTAACTCCTTTAAAAGCTATACCGCCTGTGCCTCCGTTAAATTTTAAAATTCCAAAATGGCGTGTTTTACGTACTGTTTAAAAAACGAGCAGGAGTGTATTATCAGATTTAAAAACTCTAAACCTGATAATAAACACGTCACACTGATAATACAAACACGTTTAAAAACTTGATGCGAAGCCGAGAGTTTTTAAACCTGATTATACACGACTGCAAGTTTTTGGACGGCTTTTTAAAAATCTCTAATATAGATCAACTCATTACTGCACTTAAATTTTTTTTTTTTTATTTTATTTATTTTTGGTCTAAAAAATTGGACGTGGAGTAAACATTGATTTCTTTTGTTTATTCTATATGAATTATTTATGAGTATTTGAAGGAGTGAACTATGTGTCCACCTTCCTTGAGAAACTGTCTGTTTTTAAAATCATAAATTGTTTCATGCGTCAGCGTGCGTTTGTCGAGATATGAAGCACGCGGGAAGCTTGGAAAGCAAGAAAGAGGCGTATGAGTTACTTTATCCTCTAAGTGAATATTATAATGATATAGACCACAAACGAGAGGATGACAACACTTTTTATTTCAAACTTTATTCTTGCTTTATAAACTGACAGATCATTACAATCGCCGGAATTAAACTTCTAGTACCCAGATTCCCAACACGCACAGGACGCCAGTGGGCCACCTGTGATACCAATTGAAGGATGCCAACCGCTATTTTGAGACTTTTTTTGAATCTAAAAAAACTGAAACATCCTACTCATTGGCCTTGTCAGTAAATGTGCTCACACTGTGTGTGGCTCCTTCTACTATGATGTTCTACAATTGGTATAGCATTTAATGGAGTCGAAATCAGTTGTCGAATTGCACACATTTTATGCATCCTACTCGAAGAGTTTTCGACTTTTAGATATTTCGAACAACAAAATTGCTGTTTGTCCTCTTTGAGTTTAGACTCAATTTGAAAATTCCTTTCCCTTATTGCCATAAATCGAATGGCAAATGTCACGTACCCGCGCGTTCGACATATATAAGGGACAAAATTTCCCAGTCCTTTGGTTAAGTTTGTGCCCCACTGAGTTGTTTACGGCACGCGTCACATGCTTAAGATGTTCCTTACATCACGCGTTTCTCGAAACCCTCTTAGCACACGTTAGCCTGAAATTCATCCGATTGCTTCGAGTCGTTTTCTCCTCTCAACAGGGAGGGAGGGAGTAATAACGACTCGAAGTAATCGGATGAAATTCAGGCTAACCACACGTCCCCTCGAGACTATCGTTTTGAGAATGATATCCATCGTTGAATAGAAATGAAAATATGGCCGATCAAGTAACCGTTATCCAGTCCGTACTCTTTCTTGTTTTGCCCTATAACAAATAAAGCTTCTTTATTTTTTTCAGTAGTTATTAACAGAGAAGCATGTAATTATCACTCAGGTCACGCTTTGTACCTTAAACAATAAGCAAACATGTCTTTTCGCTTTTCGCGGTCGTCATTCTACATGTATGATTGAATTGTCCATAAGCTAATAAAGCAAGTCAGAAAACTTTATAATGGGATTATATTGATTGCGAAAGAATGGAAAAGTCAACAACTGTAAGTCTTCTTCCTGGAAATTTGAGATACAATTTCTCGTACATCTGTGAATAGTTTATTTTTGGTTAAAAAAATAAAGAAAGGTGCACGAAAGATGTATATATATAACTAGCGCCATAAAAGCTTACCCAAAAAAAAAACAAACATTGGACCAGTAATCATTAATCAAGCCCTCATAATCTTGAACAGTACAATAAAAACAATAGCGCGATTGTTTTTATGAAAATGCTTTTTGTTTGCTTTCATTACAAGAGCGACCTCCAGGTGCTTGAAAGCTACATTTTTGCTGGAACTGACAGACGCCGATTTTGCCCCATCTCTTGCCTCTGACTTTTGATAACTCCAGCCTGACTATGAGGACCCAGCTACCTAAATTCCTCCGCCCAACGAACGACATGCGAAAAGCTATCGACAGAAATGCGAAACAAGACAAAGATCTGTTCAGTTTTACCAAGCAACTTGATAAGGAGAGGAAAATGGTAATTGAACAACTTTCGATGAAAAAAGATAATTTCAAGAAGGAGATGATCAAACGCCGGGAAAGTTTGTCCAATTTAAAAGCCCGGCTTTCCAACAACGTGGCGGACACAGGTCAGCCACGCCCTGGAG
>CALNXI010001277.1:26231-79731 GCA_942486025.1 Porites evermanni
TTGCTTTCATTACAAGAGCGACCTCCAGGTGCTTGAAAGCTACATTTTTGCTGGAACTGACAGACGCCGATTTTGCCCCATCTCTTGCCTCTGACTTTTGATAACTCCAGCCTGACTATGAGGACCCAGCTACCTAAATTCCTCCGCCCAACGAACGACATGCGAAAAGCTATCGACAGAAATGCGAAACAAGACAAAGATCTGTTCAGTTTTACCAAGCAACTTGATAAGGAGAGGAAAATGGTAATTGAACAACTTTCGATGAAAAAAGATAATTTCAAGAAGGAGATGATCAAACGCCGGGAAAGTTTGTCCAATTTAAAAGCCCGGCTTTCCAACAACGTGGCGGACACAGGTCAGCCACGCCCTGGAGGAAACAATCTGGTTGAAATGCGGCTTCGAAGAGCTTTTTCTGCCGGAGACATCCGCAGTCCTTCATCTATCTGTCAACTGCCACATTTGATAAACAAGAGGCATAGTCATCCTAGTTCACCTGTACCAGTCGTCAGCCGAGATTTGAACGATAAGACAGGGGGCCTCAAAATGAAGTCGCCTCGACGCAAGAACGCTACGATAACCTGCGACTTCAACATCATAAATAGGCAGCTGGAGATGGAAGAAAAGTCTAGAAACGATGATTGTATTGATATACACCACAAGACAAGGTGCCTTGAAATGATGTCGCCTCGACGCAAGAACGCTACAATAACCTGCGACTTTCAGATTGTGAATGGACAGCTGGCGGTGGAAGAAAAGTCTGCGAACGATGATTGCAAAGATATACGCCTGGGCCCGTGCAAAAGTAAATCTCAAGAATGTGGCAAAGTTCAAAATACTATCCGAAGACACTTGACAATCGCGGCCCCAAATTTGTGGAACCGAAAGCCGCTGCAGGCACGAAGAATTACCCTACCCAGTTTGTCTTCCACTAACACATGCACTACGGTTTCTGAGATGTAGAATCCGTAACCAGACAAACTCAGTACTGTCCTTCAACAGAGCAGGGGTTCAGAGGTTTTTAGAGATCTTTTACATCAAAAAATCGGCCGTAAAAATATATTGGACTTTGTCGTGTTTTGCTCGGTGTAATGCCTTTTTTGTACTGTGTTGGCTTACATTAAGCTTTTACGAAATAAATTGGACTTGTCGTAACCAATTGATCTCTTGATTTGTAGGCCATCTTTCTTTGCTATTGCGCTGCCGCTCGAAAGCAGAAATCGGAAGAGCCGAAGCGATATAATTGGTGTAATGGGTCTCATAGGACCCACCTTATATACTTTTGTGCAAAATGCGATTTAGATACCAGATATATCTAAACCGCGGGGAAGGGTGTGGTTGTGTTATTTATTATAATAATAAGCACAACTACGTTATTCTTAGAGGCTGTCACTGGCAGGGCAATTATAGTGTCGTAAATTATTAATTTAACCTCTCGAACGATTTTACTTCATGATAATTACGACTTACAGCATCAGTTAAGTTCCTTCAACTTACTAGTAGTGAGTATCTAAACAGAAATGAAAAAGGCAAGACCAAAAAAACCTGTGAACGTCCACAAAGAGTAGCGACTAACAACATGTCTATTGATAAAAGCTATTCCTATACTAGTGGCCGCATAACTAAGCGTCATTTAGTAGAGCGCGGCGGAGAAATTAAAGACACTGTCGTCTTGCGCGAAGCGCGTCCCTATAACTCATGCGTGAAGCGCGCTCTTTTTTTTGGCTCGATGGCTAAACTGAGTCCTTCTCTCTCTCTCTCTCTCTCACGGTCAAATGGAGACTGCAAGCTAAACCTTAAAAGTTTTCATATAGAATTTTAAAGAAATTGATGAGAAAATTCAGCACAGTTGTCTTTTGACTCAGCTTTACTATCCAGTCTTTATGTGATTTGCTTTGTGCTCCTGACCGGAACAAAACAAAAGCAAAGCTGCGGCGTCTTGCAGCCAGCCGTTCTTCTGGTCAGTTAGAGATTTAAGGTGTAGCCTCAACTCTTTGGCCGGCATTTACGATATTATACTTCTCAGACCCACATTACGCCTGCTTTATAGCCTACGGCGGCTTGCGTGTTAGGCATTGCGCAGGGACACACCTATACCCCTGATTCGCGGGATAAGAGAATCACAAAAAGTCAAAAAGAATTTTACGATTGTCGCTAAATATTCTGGCTTTTCTACGGTTAACGGTTAAATTCTCTCCATTACCTTAGAAAGACATTTGAAGAAAAAAGTCGATTGTTTTGCAAAAAATTTCAAAAGTTGCCATCGGTTTAAGCCCTGAACCACCTTTCTGTGGCGAAAAGGGTCATCAGCCACCAAACAAGACCAAACAGGACACGGAAACTGGCACCCTGACATGACTAGGAAAACCTTTACAGTGTACTCCTTTTTACGACAAATGGTTAAAATTTTTCATTTTTTACGCCTAACGGTTAAAATGCTTAGCTGCTTTACGGCTAACGGACCTAGCGGTTAACCCCATTGAGACCCTCCAATAATACGTGATAATGCCTGATCCAGGCCGCCTAAAATACACACACCATCCGTCACGCACGTTATAGTCTATGTAATTATCGCATGATACATTACAAAGCAAATAGTACTAAGTATATATTATTCGCTACAGGCTTTTGGCACAATACGGGTGATGGGATTAACTTTCCCTTTTTACTCTCTGCTCTCACGTGCTTTTGGCCCTCTGTCGCCTTACGCACGTTTGACACGCATCACTTCTTTATGACCGTTCATTTTGGAAATATTCAGCCTGGTTTGATAATCATAACAGCTAAACTCGGTAAAAAATGTTGAGCGACCGGTAAAAAGTGTTGAGCAATCGCAGCAATTTATGCCCGGTGATCGTTTCGATAATTTCATAAATTCTTGTCAGCGATATCCGCGTAGCGATCCTATGGAGAGATTATTTGGGTATATAATTTTTTTAAGACTTAATTCAACAATCGAAATATTGATTAGACGGTATTTAAGGAACTGAACTTATGTTCAGTTCCAAGAGCAACTTACTGGTACTCATTCAATTTTTATGTGGAGTACTCTTCAAAATAGGAAGAAAGTAAACTAACCACAGCGTAATTTGAATTTATGAGACGGGATAATTATATGTTTCTTAACCACTCAGTCGTTGTGCAAAAGATAATTACCTACAATTACCATTATTTGCAAATATTTTAGCGGTCTTCTTTAAATTATTTCGTGATCGGTTTTGTAAGGTGGTATTGTTTAACGTGTGCTGATCTTGTATAGTCGAGCTCGGTACTTAACCATTTAATAAGATTTGCGGATTATCCGTAGGTAATAAAATTACGTAAGATTGTAGAATCAGTGATAAGCTGAGGTGTAAATGGCTAGTTCAAATAGATGAATCTTATTTAATACTAAGTGACTTTTACCTTGTTTTTTTTTTTTCAGTAACAACTTTTCTATAACGATTCACTGCCAAAGTAAATGAGTGAATTGTATTCATACATCCCATGCATTTGGCGGTGTAATTACACATTCACAAAGCCATTGTACGTGTAAACAATACGCGACTGCCTGCATTTTGGCACAAAAGTGAGAAGATAAAAAAGCCTGCATCTTATACCTTCGGTCTCATTCGCAGTTAACACCGATTCGGTCCCTGTGCATTAAACAAACCATGAGGAATCAGCTTGATAAACACCTCCTCCCAACTATTGACATGAGAAAGGCCATTGAAAGAAATGCCAAACATGAAGGAGACCTTTCACTTGCTCTCAAAAAGATTGACATAGAGAAAAGATTGGCTCTCGGACAGCTGTCGAGAAAACAAGAAGCTGTGAAGATACAAATGTTTAGAAAACGGGAGACTCTGTCCAAACAATTTAAAGTCCAGCTTTTCGAGCAAGGAAGTTTGGAACCTATATCTAGACCACGTCCAAATGCAGGATTGCAGAAGAGTCCTGTGCGACGCAGCAGATCTTATGAAGGAACGAGCCACTCGTCAAAGCCCCATCCACTCGAGCTAAGAAAAAGACTCAGCCTTCCATCTTCAGCTTTTTGTAGTTCGACCTCGGATGACTATGTCAAACCAGAAAAGGAAGCAAATGTGCAACGAATGGAACATATTCCCGCCGACCGCGAGAATGATCACAATAGTGAGATGTCGTCCGATAAATTTTGCAAGAAATCAGAAATATCCATCCGCAGGCATTCATGTGCTCATCCGCAAGAAAACAGCGATTCAAGGCTTTTACAAAGACGTAGAGAGACAATGCACAACTTGATGATGCAACACAGTATCGAGAATGAAATACAAACTCTCATTAGGCTATAACGCCTCTCATTTGACTGTAGCAAATATGGGATATTGGCCTTTAACAAGACAGAGAGACAGTCAAAAAGTTTCGTTTTAAGTAAAGATTTTTTTTAGTTTGCTGTAATATAGACGATCACCTTGCATACTGGTTTGGCACCTTCAGGGTAAATATCTGGCTGCAGCATTAATTGTTGTAAGAACAAACTGAACGCAAAAGTAAGTTTTAAACCGTTGACAAGAAGTACGTACCTTTCACGGGATAGGGCAGGCAACGCTGTATAATTACAGGACATCTGATATTAGATCATGAATATAGCTTGCAGAAATCACTACTGTGACTGAGGTTTGGACATTTAGTGCTTTATAGAGTTTATCAACTTGAAAACAATTTTGTTCTCCGATCTTAGAATATTAGAAAGAGATTTTAATAAGTCTTACATTGAAAAGACATAGTAGGTAGTAAAAGATTTGCACCTTTGTATAGTAAAAAAATAGTGATAATAGTAGTTAGTGATGCGAGTGTTATAATTTTACTTAAATGATATAGTTAACGTTAACGGGGAAAATTTTAAGGCAAAATAAAAGCTGTATGATATGGTATTGTCATTTAAGTAGACGTTTTTTTGTCACGACCTCAAAGTTGTAAAAGTAGAGATCAAATGAAATAAAGAGAGTGAAGTAATTTTTAGAGCCAACTTTCAGTGGAAGAATTTCTAGCCTGCTCCCACCTCGACAGAAACTCCCTGGAAGACCTGGAAGGATTCCTGGTTTATTTTTTGAGAACCTTCTACCTTGATGAAAAATAATCATAAAAGAATGCTGATTTCCTGCTTTTTAGAAACAAAATTCCTGGAATTATATTTGAGCAATTATGGCTCTTGAATAGTCTTGAATAGAATTACGACTTGTGGTGCCCTAAGACTTTCGCTGGAGTTTAATTTTCCGGACGGGTAATGAGTATTAAATTTCACGAGAACTAGTTTTTGGAAACGATAAAAAGTGTTTTTGCTATTGTGAATTAATTTTGCGTGAGGGAATTACAAACAACACTTTTATTTCTTGTTGAGTGCGTATCATCCAAGTCCGACAAAATTACGTTTAGCGCGGCGTTGCACCTGTGTGCTACTGCATAACTTTTCCTTTTTATTTCAATTCTATGATATCTAACTATTTTACCCCAATTTTTCAGGCACATTTCAAGCTTTTTAGGGGAAGTAGGGGAGTTGTTTTAGGGAAGAGTGACAAATATATACCAGAAGAGGAACGTTTAGAATACAATTTCCTTGGGATTTAGTTGAGTCGCGATCGTAGCGTACGTGGATGGAATGTAAGATCATGTCGCCTGGTAATCTCTTGACACGCCTACATGTATTTTTGCATGATGGATTTTGGCTAATAAGCTAATAGATAATTAAACAGGCTGAGTTTAATACAAGTAATCCTATTCAGTGGAGTGCTTTGCGTATTAGAGAATTAAATGGGCCTAGTTACTTTTTAGACCGGTAATAGAGACAAGTACTTAATTAAAAATGAGTTAGACGATAAAAGAAAACGTGTTTGTTGTTCCTTGTTTAGCGCGTACGCGTGATCAACATTGTACTCAGTTTGGAATACATGCGTTGTTCCTAGTGACGAGGCCTGGGGCGGCACTACCATCTATCACGTGTCATAAAGAATACAGTCAATCAGAAAGCAAGAAACCCGTTTCAAACATATTCTGGGGCATGCACAGGCTTTAACAAAGAATTCAAATGAAATTTAACATTTTATATAATTGGTTATTAATTATAACGAAGTTTGTTATCAATAAAAGTACAGTAAGCAACTTTTATAAAGAAAACAAATCAGCTTAACTGTGTTTAATGAAACAGCTTTTAAAAAAGCGTTAGCTAAGCGTTGGTGTGAATGGGGCTCATGAGTCTAGCTAGTACAGGGTAACAATATTGAATTCAGCTGAACTAGGTCTGGTCTTGAAGACTAAGTGTTCAAAGACTCCGCGGCATGAGGTACTGTCCGATCGACCTCCTTTTAGAGCTACAGATTCTAGACTTTACATGTATTACCAAAATTTCCCTCAATAAAGCGATTGCTGATCCCGATCCCTAACGTAGGATGGCTCGAATTATTTTATCAGGAGACCAGTTGCAGAGTAAATTGTACGTCGCCGAGTAATACGATCGAATAAACTGAGCAAAACTTGTGTTAAACAAAATAAATAAGTTATTTTTTTTCCAGTTCGTAAATAAATATAACAAAAGCCAGTTCACTTTCCTTACCGAATTGCGGTTGATGAAACATTATTCCTAAATTCCGCGACATAATATCGCAAGATCCTGTTTCCCCTTCTCATAATATTACTTCCTAAATCTCGCACCCCTTTTCTCCTAACACACGGGATCCCGACCCACAGTAAGCCTTATCCAGGATCCCTTAAAACCTGTTGGGCACCCGCGAGTCATGTCACCCGCGAAATCATGTTGATCGCAAAAAAAAATCGCTTGTGGATCCTCATGATGCTTCTCTTCCAAAGCGAGGCTAAGTGCGAGGCCAGTGATATAAAAATAATAAAAAAAAGATTTTATTTTTACTTTCGTGCAAAAAAAAACTCATTTTAAAAAGAGAGATTTTGCACTTGGCCTCGGTTGGAAAGTGAGGGATTTTGCAACTCAGAAATGGCCTATTCGAGACTGTCCTATTGAAAGCTATGCTATTTCCCCCTCGATCTCCACTACTTACGGATTTCTTCTGCGTAAAAAGACTGCGCAGGCACGTCAACCTAAAGACTCTAGCAGACTTACTAGCAGACGGTGCACTGCCTACCAGCCTCAATTGAGGGCCACCGGTTTATCAGTTTTTCTTGAAACTGTCAAGTTCTTCCCGCTCTAATTACAGTCATCACTCCTCTCCACAAAACAAATTCTCCGAAATGAAAAGCCCCTTTCAGCCTCACCTGCGGTGGAGACATACCCCTGGGATAATTTGTTAAGCGATGACACGAAAGAAAAGTTGACATCACAGACATCAGCTCCTTGACTGGGGAATCAGAGATTTGACTGCTCCCTACAACTGGAGGGATTTAGAATCACGTTTGCGGCAAACATCAGAGGACAATTTCTCAAAGAAGGAATTTAGTAGATAGGAAGTCAAGAGTTTAAAATAATTCGTATGAAATAGACCTTGTCACGGTTTTCGACCGGCATCTTGACGAGTAGGCAAACGCGTGAGAAATTACAGTGTTTGTATGAGAATCTAATGTCGAATAATTTCCGTAAAACGGCTGTTCTGAACAAAATATCAATCGTAAACTAAAGCTACAAAGCAAAGGATTGTCCTAAAACAATTTGGGGGCGTCCCTGTGCTTAAATTTCTCCAGAGGCTTTCTTTAGATTTTCCATATATTTGTCTGTAATTTTCCCAGGACTTTCTTACAGACAAATGTATGGAAAATTTTAAAAAGGGGTTCTAGGTCTTCTAGTGCATGTAACGCCCTCAAAAGTTTTCAGGAGAATCCTTAGGAGTGAAGCTTTAGTTTACAAATCATATTTTTTTCAGAACAGTCGTTCCAAGGAAATTATTCGACATTAGATTCTCATACAAACACTGTAATTTCTCACGCGCTTGCCTACTCGTCAAGATGGCCTCGAAAACCGTGACAAGGTCTATATAGCAACAGAACGGGAACGTCATTTGACGACGACGAGAAAGCGCGCAGAAAGGACTGTAATAACTCGACTTCAGGTGCCCAATTTGCCGCTCTGCCATTGGTCAAGCCAGTTTTTTAATTTGCGGGCACAGTCGTCAACTCACGTTCCCGTTCTGTTGCTAAATCAGCCTATTCTGAAAATCTGAGACGAAACTATTTGTCTTGCACGAGTGGTACAAATTGCGCGACGTTTGGCGAATCAAGCATGGCTAAGAGGCGACTGCGAGGACGATTTTCTTGTGACGCGATCCGGAAGAGTGACGACGGCGAAGAGAACGTCAAAAAAGCGTCTGCACGTGCGGCACTTCGTCATCTCTTTGTCGTTACTGCACAACTATGACCTGAAAATATTTTATTTTACGTTTTATGGAGGAGATTCTGAATTTGGAAATGGCTCTTAAGCCTCCACCTCCAGAAGAATTCCAATGAATTGGCAAAAAAAGTGAATAAGTGAGTTACAATAATCGCGACGAACATTGAACAAAAGCGAACTCACTTTTGAGCGACGTATTCGCCGTGCGTCGTCACCGTCGCTGGATCGTTTCTTAAGGGCCATTAGTAGCATTTTGAAGTTATGCCAGAAACAAGCTATCTCATTTTGGAAGTTTTATCATTTTGCGATCAGGTGAGCGCTTAACCTCCAATAAAAATAACCGTGCTAAATTTTCTGGTGAAAAAAAGTACAATGTGACTTTCCGGACTAGACTGATGTCTTCGCGGCCAAAACTAAATCAAATCTCGATCGTCCTCGAATCTAAAGGTCTCTCATACCTCGCCAAGGATGACAGAGCTGAGCATCTGCACAAGTCAGAAACTGCGGTACACATCTGGAGACAAGAAATCAGGTATCATTCCTGAGGGATTTCCAGAACACCTGCCTATTTTGCGGATTTAAGATGCCCCAGTCTTTGTTCAGTATTCCATAGGTCAAGACATCATTTTAATTCGTCAGGTGGATCTTTCAATGTTTTCTTATCACCGTTTCAGGAGCTTGCTCTTGCCGTTGATTTCTCTTTTTAAAATAAGCCTTCGCTTTTCGCCCCATTTTCCGCAACCATGTACTTGTTTACAATTGACTTCCACACTGTGTGCTACTGCATAACTTTTCCTTTTTATTTCAATTCTATGATATCTAACTATTTTACCCCAATTTTTCAGGCACATTTCAAGCTTTTTAGGGGAAGTAGGGGAGTTGTTTTAGGGAAGAGTGACAAATATATACCAGAAGAGGAACGTTTAGAATACAATTTCCTTGGGATTTAGTTGAGTCGCGATCGTAGCGTACGTGGATGGAATGTAAGATCATGTCGCCTGGTAATCTCTTGACACGCCTACATGTATTTTTGCATGATGGATTTTGGCTAATAAGCTAATAGATAATTAAACAGGCTGAGTTTAATACAAGTAATCCTATTCAGTGGAGTGCTTTGCGTATTAGAGAATTAAATGGGCCTAGTTACTTTTTAGACCGGTAATAGAGACAAGTACTTAATTAAAAATGAGTTAGACGATAAAAGAAAACGTGTTTGTTGTTCCTTGTTTAGCGCGTACGCGTGATCAACATTGTACTCAGTTTGGAATACATGCGTTGTTCCTAGTGACGAGGCCTGGGGCGGTACTACCATCTATCACGTGTCATAAAGAATACAGTCAATCAGAAAGCAAGAAACCGGTTTCAAACATATTCTGGGGCATGCACAGGCTTTAACAAAGAATTCAAATGAAATTTAACATTTTATATAATTGCTTATTAATTATAACGAAGTTTGTTATCAATAAAAGTACAGTAAGCAACTTTTATAAAGAAAACAAATCAGCTTAACTGTGTTTAATGAAACAGCTTTTAAAAAAGCGTTAGCTAAGCGTTGGTGTGAATGGGGCTCATGAGTCTAGCTAGTACAGGGTAACAATATTGAATTCAGCTGAACTAGGTCTGGTCTTGAAGACTAAGTGTTCAAAGACTCCGCGGCATGAGGTACTGTCCGATCGACCTCCTTATAGAGCTACAGATTCTAGACTTTACATGTATTACCAAAATTTCCCTCAATAAAGCGATTGCTGATCCCGATCCCTAACGTAGGATGGCTCGAATTATTTTATCAGGAGACCAGTTGCAGAGTAAATTGTACGTCGCCGAGTAATACGATCGAATAAACTGAGCAAAACTTGTGTTAAACAAAATAAATAAGTTATTTTTTTTCCAGTTCGTAAATAAATATAACAAAAGCCAGTTCACTTTCCTTACCGAATTGCGGTTGATGAAACATTATTCCTAAATTCCGCGACATAATATCGCAAGATCCTGTTTCCCCTTCTCATAATATTACTTCCTAAATCTCGCACCCCTTTTCTCCTAACACACGGGATCCCGACCCACAGTAAGCCTTATCCAGGATCCCTTAAAACCTGTTGGGCACCCGCGAGTCATGTCACCCGCGAAATCATGTTGATCGCAAAAAAAAATCGCTTGTGGATCCTCATGATGCTTCTCTTCCAAAGCGAGGCTAAGTGCGAGGCCAGTGATATAAAAATAATAAAAAAAAGATTTTATTTTTACTTTCGTGCAAAAAAAAACTCATTTTAAAAAGAGAGATTTTGCACTTGGCCTCGGTTGGAAAGTGAGGGATTTTGCAACTCAGAAATGGCCTATTCGAGACTGTCCTATTGAAAGCTATGCTATTTCCCCCTCGATCTCCACTACTTACGGATTTCTTCTGCGTAAAAAGACTGCGCAGGCACGTCAACCTAAAGACTCTAGCAGACTTACTAGCAGACGGTGCACTGCCTACCAGCCTCAATTGAGGGCCACCGGTTTATCAGTTTTTCTTGAAACTGTCAAGTTCTTCCCGCTCTAATTACAGTCATCACTCCTCTCCACAAAACAAATTCTCCGAAATGAAAAGCCCCTTTCAGCCTCACCTGCGGTGGAGACATACCCCTGGGATAATTTGTTAAGCGATGACACGAAAGAAAAGTTGACATCACAGACATCAGCTCCTTGACTGGGGAATCAGAGATTTGACTGCTCCCTACAACTGGAGGGATTTAGAATCACGTTTGCGGCAAACATCAGAGGACAATTTCTCAAAGAAGGAATTTAGTAGATAGGAAGTCAAGAGTTTAAAATAATTCGTATGAAATAGACCTTGTCACGGTTTTCGACGCCATCTTGACGAGTAGGCAAACGCGTGAGAAATTACAGTGTTTGTATGAGAATCTAATGTCGAATAATTTCCGTAAAACGGCTGTTCTGAACAAAATATCAATCGTAAACTAAAGCTACAAAGCAAAGGATTGTCCTAAAACAATTTGGGGGCGTCCCTGTGCTTAAATTTCTCCAGAGGCTTTCTTTAGCTTTTCCATATATTTGTCTGTAATTTTCCCAGGACTTTCTTACAGACAAATGTATGGAAAATTTTAAAAAGGGGTTCTAGGTCTTCTAGTGCATGTAACGCCCTCAAAAGTTTTCAGGAGAATCCTTAGGAGTGAAGCTTTAGTTTAAAAATCATATTTTTTTCAGAACAGTCGTTCCAAGGAAATTATTCGACATTAGATTCTCATACAAACACTGTAATTTCTCACGCGCTTGCCTACTCGTCAAGATGGCCTCGAAAACCGTGACAAGGTCTATATAGCAACAGAACGGGAACGTCATTTGACGACGACGAGAAAGCGCGCAGAAAGGACTGTAATAACTCGACTTCAGGTGCCCAATTTGCCGCTCTGCCATTGGTCAAGCCAGTTTTTTAATTTGCGGGCACAGTCGTCAACTCACGTTCCCGTTCTGTTGCTAAATCAGCCTATTCTGAAAATCTGAGACGAAACTATTTGTCTTGCACTAGTGGTACAAATTGCGCGACGTTTGGCGAATCAAGCATGGCTAAGAGGCGACTGCGAGGACGATTTTCTTGTGACGCGATCCGAAGATGACGACGGCGAAGAGAACGTCAAAAAAGCGTCTGCACGTGCGGCACTTCGTCATCTCTTTGTCGTTACTGCACAACTATGACCTGAAAATGTTTTATTTTACGTTTTATGGAGGAGATTCTGAATTTGGAAATGGCTCTTAAGCCTCCACCTCCAGAAGAATTCCAATGAATTGGCAAAAAAAGTGAATAAGTGAGTTACAATAATCGCGACGAACATTGAACAAAAGCGAACTCACTTTTGAGCGACGTATTCGCCGTGCGTCGTCACCGTCGCTGGATCGTTTCTTAAGGGCCATTAGTAGCATTTTGAAGTTATGCCAGAAACAAGCTATCTCATTTTGGAAGTTTTATCATTTTGCGATCAGGTGAGCGCTTAACCTCCAATAAAAATAACCGTGCTAAATTTTCTGGTGAAAAAAAGTACAATGTGACTTTCCGGACTAGACTGATGTCTTCGCGGCCAAAACTAAATCAAATCTCGATCGTCCTCGAATCTAAAGGTCTCTCATACCTCGCCAAGGATGACAGAGCTGAGCATCTGCACAAGTCAGAAACTGCGGTACACATCTGGAGACAAGAAATCAGGTATCATTCCTGAGGGATTTCCAGAACACCTGCCTATTTTGCGGATTTAAGATGCCCCAGTCTTTGTTCAGTATTCCATAGGTCAAGACATCATTTTAATTCTTCAGGTGGATCTTTCAATGTTTTCTTATCACCGTTTCAGGAGCTTGCTCTTGCCGTTGATTTCTCTTTTTAAAATAAGCCTTCGCTTTTCGCCCCATTTTCCGCAACCATGTACTTGTTTACAATTGACTTCCACAGTTGAATGTACTGAATATACTAAATAGAATAGGCAAGATTTCCCTCCGGGCGACAACTCACGTGGCCACTCAGGTGGTCGCCAGACTAGTTCTTTCAGCAATATGACATTTTTATAGCGCTGTATTTAGTTCTTCTCGCAAGCCACAATCATCGATCTGAAGTGTACTATTGTCTTGACCACGTTTTGACCCTATCAATGGGAAAATCAACCACGAAAATCACTGAAGTGGAGATCTGTCAAGAAGACGAGATCCTCGAGTTTCAAATAAAAATTTACGAGATCAAATTTTTTTGAATACCATTCAACCCAAAATAAATAAAAACTTCCTTCCCAGAAAAAAAATTTAAATAATAAAAATAAATAAATAAATAAAAACCCCACCAGTTATCCATTAAGTTAGTGATGATCATGGTGATATACGACGGAGGGGGAAAAAAAAGGGGAGGGTTGGGGGTAAGGTGATTACAAACTAAAGGAAAGAGGAAAGACGCTGGAAATAATAGGGAGTTTAAAAAGCAAACTGAAGTTTTTGAGAGACGTACATCAACCGGAAGTGGACTTTTTGGAATATTCGGCAGTGGTTTCGCCAACATTTTTGGGCAAGTAGTCTCCATAAGGGGACAAAGACAGTATGAATGACGAATTTGGAAATCGTCAAAATTTAAAAGGGTAAAAGCCTCGCTTCAAGTTGATGTGCATGACTCAAAAACGCCTTTGCTTAATCTCTTAATTGCTGGGGCAGCTGAGGATGAACTACGTATAAGGTCGGCTTCCTTGTCCCAATTATCAAATAGACTGTTGGATGTTTACAATTTAAAGGGAAAAATAATGCAAAAAAAATACTTTTATTTTTCATTTTCACTAAAGGATTTTAAAATTGTCTTTTATCTACAGAGATAGAGATAAATTAGACAGAGATAACACAGAGATAAGTTATAAGACCCAAAAATTCTACAGAAAATGCAAAGCTCTAAAATACAAACACAATATTTATTCATTTCCGTATGGGTAATTAAATGACACAAGTTCAGCTCAGTTTGGCAGGACCAGCTCGGTCGATAGAACACTTGGCAGCAGAGCGAGAGGACTTGAGTTCAATACCAGGGACCTTTACTCACGTGGGGTTTTAAAATAACTGATAGATGAAGGTACTGCCTCTGTTTTGCAAACCAAAAAACCAATCACACATGGAAATTTTTTTGCCACCACTAGAGATTATTTAAAATTATTGCATGCAAATGTAGTTTTAAAACTAGAGGGTAAACTATCCGTGTTTTACAACATGAAAAGGTTCCTAATTGGCTAAAAATTCCACTTTTTTGTATATCAATGTACAGTCAAACCTCCAGGTGCGACAACCTCTCGTAAGTGACCACGAATCCAAATCACCAAAATTTTCCCAGCCAAAGCCTTACAGTTGGAACCTCAAGTAAACGACCACCTACTGTAAGCAACCGCAACCACTTTTTGGGCCTGACAGTTAATAATTTTCAATTGTTTTTCACCTCTTGTAAGTGACCACTTGAAGCATTCTCTGATCTCTATTTTCACTGTGTGCAGTATGTTACTTAGACGCTAAATATACAAAGAACTTTAGTGACAACATGGAACTGCAAATATCCTAACTTAGACATTGCATGCAATAAATTATCTTCCATAAAGTAAATGTGCCTGGACCTCTTCTTGGAAGAGACCCCCTGCAGTTCAATTCTTGTAAAATGACCACCTCCGGTATGCGGCCACTCAGTCTTTGCATTTTGGTTGGTTGCTTATGGGAGGTTCGACTGTATTTAGCAGGAAAGTACTTATTGAGGACACTATTTTTACTAGCCTGTGAAAACAACCATCTCTCCTTGCTCTTTGTCGTGAGGGATGTTTTGCTAGGCGGGATGACCATGCCTCACTGACAGAAATTCCATAATGATGATCAAAATCAATGTTGACATAATTAATCCCATAGTCATGGGGTTCCAAATGAAAACTTGTTTGACTTTATGTTTCTCTTGATCGATTATGGTTAAGTTTTGTCCTTCTTCTAGAAAAGAATATATTCCACAAGTAGAACTGTTTTGAAGTAGACCTTTGACCTTAATGGCCATTGCCTGTTGCCTGTTGTTCGTACACAACAGCTAAAACAATTACTATGTTGACCAATCAGAGCTCCTCAGACCAGATTCCAAACAGATTTTATGTGATCAGTATGGAATTCACATTGCTGAAGTATAGATGTCTCTCTAAGCGAAACATCCCTAGCAATGAGGAGCCAGGAAAGATGGCTGTTTTACGTCTCTTTCCAGAGACGAGACCGGGACCACCATCTTGGGTGGCCAATGATCCTAGACCATGCAAAAAGTTCACTATTTTCTTAACCTGAGATCAGGCTCTATTTTCATTTCACTTTTTAAATAAAATGCCGACAGGATGGGCAAAGAAAATACTTTCATTTCTCAGTTATTTTAAGACACTAAGTAATAGTATTGGTCTGGTCCTGAGAATTGAACCCCAGACTGCTCCCCCCCGCCCCCAAAGCAATATAATTTCCTATGTGCAAATTCTGTTGCAATTACTGGGTGAAATTTTGTTAGCAGCTCTGTAGTTTTCACTGGCTTGTGCTGGTTTAATACATTGTTTATTCTCAGAGATCCAAGTGGTAGTCTTTTTAAATTTCATTTTAGCATGATAAGTTATGATCTTTGTGAGCTCTTTATTATCATTCTTTTATAATTCTTATTTTATTGTGGCATGTGAGTGAAAAGAACTGCAAGGAGTGTTAACTCAAATTATTCTGACTAGTGTTTTGTTGGCACTAGATACAATGCAGCCCAGGTTCCAGGCCAGGATAGAAATTTGGAGGTAGATAGGTGAGTATAGCACATGGTTGTCATCTACTGTAGGACGCTAGTAGTGACATTGGCTTACATTTCTGCATTCTTAAGTTCTTGCAGGAACCAACTGAAACACACCTTGGTGGTATTAGCACTGTGGATTATGTTGGGAAAGATAATGATGATGATTATCGAAAGTATTATCAAGACTTTTTCACTAAACTTGTGCTAAATATCTCTGATTTGCATTTACATGACCCACATGGACTCTACTCAAGCGGTCTTGTAACTGTCAACAAACATTAATTTTATGGAGATCTTGCTGCTTGTAATGAAAACTGCAGGTTGCTAAATTTATGTAACTTCAGTATAATAACAATTCACTTGTGTGTATGCACATTTGTAGTAGGAAACACATTCAGCTGCTAGAGATACTCAATTCACGAAATGCAGTTTGAATGGGTTTTCAAACCAGACCTTCATCAGAAATATACCTCTTTGCCTTGTCCTGGTGTGTGTTTATTCACTGTGAAGTAAACACAAAATGGACCCTAAACATAGTATATTCCTTTCACACATAAAGTGTCTAACTGCCTGGCAGTCTTATATGGGCTATTTTCAAGGCTTGGTCATCTTAGTTTCAACTTGCTACAACAGGTAGATTTATTTAATAGTGGATCAGGTAAGGGACTAGTGTGTGGGTCAAGAATATGGATGTTTGTATTACCTTCAAATCATATGATAAAAACAATTTTGGGGGATGGGAGTATAGAGCAAATCAATTGCAAGTGGCACACTGACTGTAGCTATGGGTTGCTCTCTATATAATTCTGACACACAGGATTTAAAACATGCCTACTGCAGTCTCAATTCCTGATGGCTTTAGTGATTTGAAGACCTTAACCAGCTGCCAGACATTAAGACAGCATTTTCTACAAGCTAATAACTTGAATCTAAGGAATAATAATCAAAATGCAAATCAGTTGAAATTGAATTTAATGAAAAGATATCATTTAACATTTTAAATTATCAACGATGATATAAAAGCGATGCACATGAATATTATTTTTCTTAAAGGATAAATATGTCTGTATATAAGTTGTCAAGTGGTTGTTTATACATCACCCTTTATTAGATCATTTCTCCCTGACTGTGGATTCTTTCTGTCATTTTAGACAAAGAAAGGATTTCAAAGAATAAATCCTTCATCATTTCGTCCCTTTATAGTCAATTCCGCTGCGCCAACGCTACGAAATTTTAACTCTCCTTTCCAACACAAAATGGCGGAAGAAAACAGCTTCAAATATCGCCAGGCGTTCCTAGGGGGCGGAAAAAACAGCATTTCTTGTCTGGGGCGAGGACAATTTGCATCCAAATATGGAGGTCATAGCCTTATATGGGTGGGCTGCTCTTGTGGGCTTGTGGAGGCTTTTCAATGATTTCTGGGAAAAAGCTATCGAAGCTCGCCTACGCCCTACAACAAGTGAGCTGGATCATCACTTTGGAAGAATAAATTCGGTGGTAACAGTGAACTCGTAGCTCCATTGGGGGCTCGAGGAGCGAAAAGGACAACTGTCGTTGCTTTTGACGCCATCGCTGGTTTTGGTTGTGGCGATCGGGGGCAATTTGTTCTTTCAAGATGACGTGCTGCTTGAGCGAAGAACAGAGGGAGATCAGACGAATCAACGCAGAGATCGAAAAACAGCTCAGACAGGACAAGAAAAATCAAAGGAGAGAACTGAAATTGCTTTTACTCGGTGAGCATGGCTTATGTTGTATTCGAACGCATTCATATTTGATCGAATGTAAAGGAAGAACCGCGCTAGCTGTTGCTCGAAACTGGTCGCATGGAGATGCTCGCTCGACAAAACACAGATAAAAACATAAATATAAAACATATACATTTATATAGAAATATATATACATATATATGCTTTATACACTCATGTAGATGTAGATTTGTTTAAATCAAGCGAGGAACGCTCGGTTTTCTGACTTTGCGAGATCGGTGAATGTGTGTTTGACCGCTCTGGCAAGGTTCGATTGTTCCAGACCTTCTCGACTCCATGTTGTTAGCGCTCTATCATGTTTGGTATAAATACCCAAATTTAATCCTCACTGCCCCTAAATAAATTAAGACTTTCTTGTAACCTGCATATTGAATAAATAAGTTAAAAGGGCCTTATTGTGGACCAGCAAAATTCAAGTTGTACGCTCAGCATGGAAATGTCGAACCTTGGAGCGAATGTTGTTTCTGTACACATTTCGTTAGCAAGTGCGGGATGTTTCCAAGCGAGATTCTATAATTAATGTGGGATGTACTCTTTTTACAGGAACTGGAGAATCAGGCAAAAGTACGTTTATAAAACAGATGAGAATTATACACGGCCAAGGCTACAATGAAGAAGACAAGCGAAGCTACATCCCCTTGGTTTACCAGAACATAATAACAGCGATGCACTCCCTTACGACAGCAATGGAATCTTTGAATATCCCTTACAAGGATCCAAGTAATAAGGTCTGAATAGACTTCTCGAATACTTTATGACCTTGTTTTTAACTTACGTTATTTTATTCCTCAATTGGTTGAAAATTTGCCCGCTCTTGAAGGCTCTAAGGCTTAGTTCAATTTCATTTTTTTTGTGTGCGAATTTTGTATTGATGTTCCTTAAAATTTGACGTTTATTTTCCATTTTTTTTTTAGGAGAACGCCAAGTACATTAGAGAAATAGATCCTAAAAATGTAACGACCTTCGAAAATTCATATTACGAAGCTACTAAATCACTTTGGTGTGACCAAGGCATGCAAGAATGTTACGACAGAAGAAGAGAGTACCAACTCAGCGATTCTGCTAAATAGTAAGATTATCATAATGTTCGTTTCCTTTCCCATACGTTTTTCTTATTGAAATATTTTGTTTCAACTGACGGATTTGCTGGAACATCCGTCTCTCGAAAATAGCCTTCTGTATTTGTGCTCACAACTTGGGGAGTTAGTTACCAAATATTCACGCCACATTCGTTTTTCTCTCATCCCATCTGGAATATCCTCATTGAATGCCTTTGTTTCTGAAAGTTATTGCTAGTAGTCAAATTTATTTCTTTTTATCTTCCTTCAGCCTTGATTTAAAACATGTATCACCAGTCATTTTAGAATTAGTAATATTTTGTTCGCGAGCTATGATACCCTCGCGCGGCAAGATGGCTTGTCAATTTTTGCTTGAAATTTTGTTCGGATAATGAGCAGCAGCTTTTGAAAATGCAATTTGTTTCAGTTGGCCTCTTCTAACCCCATCTCTAAACCACCCAAGGAAGAAGTTCAGCTTCGATTATTTATGCCTTGGAGATGATAAAAGTTTAGGTCGCGAATCATTTTTGCGAACTATCAACAGTTGAGAATTTTCTCTCGCGCTTATTGGAGTCAACTTCTGTTCTTTTACATTATCGTAGCTTAACTTGTATATTCTTACAGAGCTTGCCTTTCTCGATCTTTTAGCTACCTCACGGATTTAGATCGAATAGCCAAGCCCGACTATCTCCCTACAGAACAGGATGTTCTTCGAGCAAGAGCCCCTACCTCGGGGATCATCGAGTATCCGTTCGATCTCGAAACGATAATTTTTAGGTAAGGTTTATTTTCTTTTCCACCATTTATACTGTTATTTGATCTCTAAGCAACGGCAACAGCAATCTTTTAGATTCTTGTTGGAGCTGATAAAGGGTCATATGGAATTAAATTTATTGCATTTCTGTTGTTATGAGGGCTCTATTTTGCCCTTCAAATTTGTCTTAAATGAGCAGGAAATTTCTCCCACACAGGATGTCAATGTAGTTTGCTTGCTTTTCTATGCATCTCATGGCTATGAATCTGCATAAATGTTGAATGGCAAAGTTTGTTTGCCATGAATATTTTGAACTGATCAGTTATCCTTGTATATTTTCCCATCTTTAACCCACTGGTCCATGGATGAATATGTTAACATGTTACAAACTACCTCATCATTTCCCAAGTAACCCTTGACATTTTAAAGTTCTTTTTATCTTGTGATGAAAGACTGAAGTAATAGCTTGGATCTCTTTTGTAATCTTTTGACCTGTTTTAATATTAATAAAGTTCCTTTCCTTAAAAGTGATCTCCACATGTATTTTGGAAATTTGAGCTCTCCTTCTCCCCCAATCTTTACTCTTAGAATCACATTCAGCTGAAAGGAATTGAAAATGAAATTTGCAAGTATATAACTATGTTAAATGCTTTGCAGAATGGTTGATGTAGGAGGGCAAAGATCAGAAAGGAGAAAATGGATTCACTGCTTCGAAAATGTGACATCGATTATGTTCCTTGTTGCGCTCAGTGAATATGACCAGGTTCTCGTTGAATCTGCCAATGAGGTAAGCATTTACTTTGCCTTTTTATGGTGCTATGCACGTGACTGTCTTCACTAGGGTTATATCAACAACTGTCCTAAAAGGTTGAGGGTGTAAAGGATACGCCTGTGCTTTGTTTAATGTTTTGCTGATACAGCTAAATTATAAAATGAATGAAGAAATGTGCTACTCCTGCAAACAAGAATAAATAGAACAGTGTAGGGTTATCAATTTTACGGCATTGATAGTCTGCCTTTACGGTAGTATTTTTGGCATTGTCAGATTGAGCTTTTATTAACAAGCTGATAGTGTGAAAATTGAGTCTGAGAAAAATGCCAGTACGTTTTTCAAAGTCGGCTTTTGGTGACCTAGATTGCTATTAAATGGTCACCAGTGTAAAGTATTTGTGGCTGGAATATTCAGACAAACAGACAAATTAGGACACAGTGTGCAGGACTAGGACTTGTGCAACTGCATGCTGGCTATTTTTCTGCACGCCCCTTCCATTTCTAGTTAAAGAGTTAAAGGGAGTAGGTTTTTTCAGGGCTTGAAATTAAAAAAATTCCAACTGGAGAAATAGTGGCCAGATGCAAATTTTTTAGTCGCCAGTTTGTACAATGTAAATGACGCAGCTCATAGTGTGGCACGATCCATCAGATTTGATTGTTTGAGAATATCACGGACAGAAGTCAGTATAAATTTGGAGGTAAACTGGCTTTGTTTATGCAATGTGGCACATTTTTTTCACGAAAGCAAAGCAAGATAAGGTGAAAAGTTAGTTTTTACTTTAAAGCTAAATCATAGAGACATCTGGTCGCCAAAGTGGTGACTAAACCAGAATTTTTATTCACCAAGGAGCAAATGGTAGTCACATTGGTGACCGTATCAGTCGCAATTTCGAGCCCTGTTTTTGCATGCCAATTACTCTAATTTCCATTCAGTCCAACCACCCCTCATTAGCAACCAGCCCTTTTTAATCACTAGTCTACATGGTGGGTGTTTAAAAGGAAAGGGGGAGTGGATTCCAGTTGTGTGAGAAGTGTGAAAGGTGCGTAAGGGGGAGGGTAGGGAACACCTGTCTTCTTCATTTTTCACGTCTACCAGAGACTTGAAAAAATCATGATTGGTCAGAGTTCTAAACATGTCAATCACAGCCTTAGTACCTTAATATGATTGGCTGAAATCAACGTCATTCAGTACTCATTAGATATGGTGAGTGAAGTGGGAAGAGATTTCAAGTTTGTCTTACGGCAATTTGTTGTGAGAAATAGAAACTGGAGGTACTGAGGACATTAAGTTCAGCTTGAAAGGAGAGTAGAAGGAAGCAGTTAAACAACTGTATGAAACAAAAGACCAGTTGGCAGATGAGTTTTACCCACTTGTTGTTTTAACGGCTAAAAGAACAGGAAATCATGCTGCCTGTGTACTAGTTATCTGCTGTTTGACCAGCATTAACAACCACCAGATTGTTGACAACGAAGCGATCTAATCCTCAGTGATTTTCAGTTTTAGGACTTATTCTTGCTGGTAATAAAACCTGTGGGAACTTCCTTTTATTCCAGCTCTTTCTCAGATCCTGGAAGTTCTGCTCTTCGACACTTGCAGCGTTCTTTTGTATGCTCCTCTGGGTCCAAGGTGTTCCAATAGGAATTCAAAGAGTTAACAAAGTGTTTTAATTTTTGTCGGACAAACATTGCATATAAGCTGTAAAAAGCCTAGTTTTCCAGCCCAATTCCTTCAGCAACAGCTTGAAAAAATCATTTCTGCATTTTCTATTGCTGAAATTTAAACTAGTTTCACAAACTAAGCACGTGTTATTGCCTTTTTTATTCCTTCATTGGACAACCGCGGTTGGACCTTCTTCTTTTCTTTGAGTTCTTGTTTTAAGAAAACAAAAGAAAAATTGTGCGAGAAATACGATTAGGGAACATGCATTGCTCCCAGATTTATTTGACAGCTAGACTTGCACACAGTTGTGTTGTATTTTGCATACATAATTAGTCAGCGGGATGGTGAAAATTGGTGTCTTTGCAGGTGTTCCACTCCTTCTTTCTCCCTCTCGTGCGATCTTGTGCCCATATTTTCTCCCCCTTCCCTTCTGAATGCCTGCCACGCAGGCTAACAAAACACCAGTCATAGTGCCATAGCTGAAACCTATTGTAAATGACCACCTCTGGGTATGCGGAATATAAAAAAAAACATTTAGAGACAACCTAGAATTACAGATAACTTAGAAATTACATGCAGTAAATTCTCCTCCAAAAAGGAGATAAGTCAGGACCTCTTCATGAAAAAAGACACCACGTCTTATACATGTTAAGGCATGGGTCACCTCATAATTTGCATAATTTGGCCAAGTGGCAATTGAACGGATTGTTTTGATCAGTCCTCACGAAACTTGGCAAACAGTTTTAGCTTGGTGGCCTTAACAATATGTGACCTATTCATTGTTGAAATATTAGTCATGTGACCTGCAAATGATTGTTAATGTTCAAATTTTTCAAATTAAAACGGGGGAAAGGAAATGAAAGAGCAGCAAATATTGTTAGGCAACAGTGTTTTTCCCGTGGCCTGGATATTATGAAATGGCCCTGCATGCATGCCTAAGTGCTGCAAGGATTATGAAATAAAGAAAAACAGGTCACGTGACTTATAAAAGACTTTTATAACTCTTAGTAAAAATGCTTTAATCCACCGTGCAAGGCTAATTGACAATCCAGACAGTTTAGCTGACAATTTGATGACAAGTATTTTTAGGCTGAATTTTAACAACCTTGCCCCGTTTGAGAAAACAGGTTTTGTGACGTCATGGTTTAAGGAGATGTCTTATCATATCCTTGTGGAACCCTTTTCTTGGATCCTTCTACGTCATTAAAAAGGATCTTTGCATTCTTTACGGGAGGCCTTTTTAGCATTTCAACCCATGCCATAACTTGCCTGAGGTGGTTTGATTCTTGTAAGTGACCACAAAATCTTTGCATTTGGAGTGGTCACTTGCCAGGAGGTTTTACTGTATTTCGCTCGTATGTTGTTAGACACTAATCACTCGCTGTACTCTTGTTGTCTTTTCAGAATCGAATGGAGGAAAGCAAGGCATTATTTCGTACTATTATCACGTATCCCTGGTTTCAGAACTCTTCCATCATATTATTTTTAAACAAAAAGGATTTGTTGGAGGAGAAAATTATGTTTTCACATTTGGTGGAATATTTCCCAGAGTTTGATGGTGAGTTCTATTTATCTTTGAGCAGTAGCTTCTTAGCAGGGTGTTATTTGAACCCCTTCACCATCACGCCAGGTTGTGTAGTGAAAACAAAAAGTGTCTGTAACATTATGTGCTGGTTTTCTAGTGAAACGAAGCAACTATCTTTGTCAGGGAATTACTGGGCCCTACTTTCCATCCATGGGAAAACTAATTCATTCAAGTGAAAGCAGATGCTTTGGAAACAAAATTGTGGCCTGTTTCGAGTTCAACGATCTGAAAGATAAAGAAAGCGGTTTTTTTTGCATCTGTGAACAACAACCAGAGGGAAAGGCAATGTTCAAAAGTAAATTTTGTCATGAATTGGGAGAGATGAAAGAAAATATCTTCCCAAAAGTACGATTGATAACTCCTATAGCTGTAGAAGACATTTGAAGACGGCTGTTAACCATAAACAACAAAATATGCTCTTGAATACTACAGCGATGCCTTAAAGACAAATTTAAAGTTGTGCATTATGATAGTTTTGGAGAATATATTCAGTAATATAAATATCACTGTTTTGGTTCCTTTGTTTGTTGTAAGATTGTCTTTGTAATGATGTATTTTTAATAATTATTGCACGAGGTTTGCAGTACATGCAAGATTCAGTTAAAAACATTGTTGTATCCAAGCTGCTGTTGTTCAAGGCACTTTTTTTGGGGGATAGCTGCTGGCAAGAGGGTTACTACTATAAAATGATGGTTTATATGTAGAATGAAATTCCAAAATATTTGGGTAAAGGTATCAATTATTAAAACAGACATCAGATCATAACAGGTAAAACAACCCTAGGTTTATTAGTAATAAGATTGTGTTTTCCAGGGAATATCTTCAGAAGCTATGTTTTGGTTTACCAGTCAAATTGAGCATAGTAGGTGCTCATTTTGGCTGGTGCAAGATAACAGTCTTATTTAATGGGGCTGTGTCATGGCTGTCTTGTTCATCTGCCACTAGAGAAGAAATAACCTGTAAATGACAAAATCACTGCTTCTTGTCCAACAAATATGCCCCCCCAAGCATTATATGAAAGGTGTGTTCCTTACGATGAATCCAGTTGGACCTGGATCTTAAAATGGATTTTGTGTTCCCTTTTGCAAATCCAAATCCAGGTTTTTGATCTGGTGAGTCCTTTTCAAAAAGGATTTGTTGGATTTGAAATCCAAAGAATCCAAATCCAGATTAATGGATTAGTGATCTACACTGTACTGTGCTCCATTTACGATGGAGTCAGAATTAGTCAGATGATCCAGCGGTATTTCCTATTGAAGTGTGTCCTTAGCCTGGGTTACAGATGATTACTTCGAGTTGTCTTTACTCCCTCAATAACATCTGAATCGACCTGCTGTTAATGCCGTCCACTAACGTCACAACTCCTTTTTTTAATTCATGCAAAAAGTAAAACACGATTTTCAATTGGCAAACAAAGAAATGTTGTCTCGAAATGTCCACGTTATGGCAGAACTGTTTTTCTCTTTTTGACCATAATTCATGTGTTATGTTCAAACTGTCAACTGCATGCAGTACTCTAGACGACTGAACTGGAATTCAATAATAAAACTCGAACGCAATCACACCATGAAATAAATATACACACGGAACACTTCAAAAACACAACAATTTGCTTTAATTGAAAAAAGTTGTTAACGAAGAAGAAAGAAAAAAAAAGGAAACAAAAGCTAACAAAATCATTACTCTTGACGGTGGAAAAGGCGAGAAAGTCGAAATAAAACTTAACTGTTAGGCCAACCCACAATTGCAATCTGTTTTAATGTTTGTCAAGTTTATCCATCTCTGCCTTCTTTTGTACATGCTTTGTTCTTTATGCCAGTTAATAATTATTTTGAGTGGTTATTACTACGTTTCACTGAATTTGGTGGCAGTTCCTACTGTTAGTTTTTTGATAATTTTGTGACACAGCTCCTTTAAGGGGAATGTGCTCTAGATAAAGTGGAACATCACTTTGCAGACACCCGCTTAATATGGACACCTTGTTATTACAGACAGTTCTCTTTGTCCTTGGGAAAAGTCCGAAACATTTTCTCTAAATTCAACCCGCTTAATGCTGTCGCCTGTTAATGCAGACAACAGGCACCTGTATCTAATTTGCCCAATGGATAGATTCTCATAGAAAGTTAACCTCACTAATGCGGACACTTTGTTGTAATGGACTTTTCCTTCTTGAAGGTCAAAAAATCTTCAGTTGACATGTCGATGTTCCCAGCGCTATAGTACACCAGATACCAGTGCCCGAAATTAACTTTTGGGTCTGGTCTTCCTCAGGACCAGTGGGATTAAAATTTACTGGTCCAACGACAAAACTACTGATCACTGTTATCATTTTCAAATAAATTAATAAAATAATGAAACTGCAATTTAATAAACACAACCGTAGTATTTTTTTTTAACCCTGTACATAGCTACCAAAGCAAGTGTCTTACAGTATGACTTCTCAGTTCTCATGTGCTTTCAAGCTGTTTGCAAATTATTCGTTCCGATCCTCAGGGTCGATGGGAGTATTGTGTTTTTCCTATTCAAGAATTTTGTATTCCCTAGAAAACTCTCAGAACATTTTGTTTTCATTCCATCAAACCTCAGCTGTTTGTATTTATCCTTCCATGCCTCCAGGAACTTGTGTGTTTTTTTTGGTCGGAGCAGGCGTTTCAGATGCTGCGTTAATTTCTTTATCATCTGTTGATTGCTTTCCTTCAAAGAAGGATTACAGTGAGCCTTGCACTTGTTTCCCTTTTGACTTAATTTGGCTCACGTTTTAATTTACCAAAGGAAAATAGACATGGACCTTCAAAACGAAAAGCTGCCATCTTGTATCCTGCAGTGCATTTTGTTTCAAGTAGAACCCAGACTTTCATTTGTTTCAAGGTTTTTAAAACGTTTTGGTATGATACAAAAAAAAATTACATTTATTTCTCAGATAGTAATAACTTTACTTGTCCAGAGGACTAGTGGGGAAGAAAAATACTCATTTTCAGAATTCTTTACTTGTTTTGGACGAGTGGACAAGCGTTAAGTTCGAGCACTGGATACAATGATTTTATATGCCAATTTCAGGCTGTTTTCAGCCAACGCACTAATTATGCATAGAATGGTTTTCCTTAAGTAGTAATAAGTGAGTGTTCTTTTTTAGTGTTCCCGGGCAATTAGTCAACTGAATGATGACTTTGTGGTAGTTAGATATGTTAAGTTTGACCATGCTGATTTCCTCTTTTATTTCTTTAGTATGTTGTTCTAATAAAAAGTGTTTTTTGACATTTTTGACATCAATAACATGACGCTCTTGATACGAACACTTTCTATGGCCCCTTCAGTGTCCATGTTAACAGGGTTTGACTGTATTGACCCTTTAAGCCCCAAGATCCACATACAAATTCTCGAGACTGATCTCCATACATTTCCCATAGAACAAGTTGAGAGAATTTGTTTTAAGATCAAAGCATTCTCCCTCTGAAAATCAATTTAGAAATTCTCTTCACCTTTACCCTTGATGATCTGCTGATGTTGTTGGGAGAAAATTGATGTTGGTCACTCTTGGGACCTAAAGGATTAAGCATTGGTGTGCCAAGGTGTTCAGTTTTTGTAGAGATTTTGTAATGTCAAATATCAATGTGATTTGTATGAAATTTCTTCGCAGGGCCCCAGTGTGATGCCCAGGCAGCTCGTGAGTTCATCCTTAAAATGTTTGTTGACCTGAATCCAGACTCAGATAAGATAATCTACTCTCACTTCACGTGTGCCACAGATACAGAAAATATCCGGTTTGTATTTGCGGCAGTGAAGGACACAATACTCCAGTTAAACTTAAAAGAGTATAATCTAGTTTGAATAGAGTTGGTCCGACAGAGATGTTATTATCTGTATTAAGAAACAATGGCAGGCAGGCTGTAAGAGATTCAATTAGGGGATGGAAACTGTAGAAGATTACAAAAGTGGTTGAAAGAGATTTCTTTATTTAAGATCGCTTGTCTTCAATTGATTCTAGTAACTTGCTTTTGTGTACAAAATTCCCCAAGAGCAAGAGTTTCTGTGTGCGAATATATCTAGTATTCAAGTTATGAGACAAGTGCGGCACTGTGAATTTTTTTCCAGTATGGTTCAACACAGTTGAATGTCGTGTATTTTAAGAGTATGAAATGAAGTGACTGGAAATATTTTCCAAGTGTTAGATATAGCTAGAATATGTCATAAATGGAAAAAAATATTAGTTTTGTTTATGCAGTTTGCTCCCCGCTCCCCTGTTGTTGCGACTTTCAGCTAAAAAGTATGTATTTCCTGAAAGCGAGATCAAAATTCTCATTTACCCAGTCTTGCAAAAATTTTGTATTAATTGGCTTTAGGAAAAAAAATGTTTTGTGTTCTTTTGCTTATCTTTCATTCCTTTTGCAGAGATGCTTTGTAAAATGTTATTTACAGTGCTGTCTTGCGGAGATAACAGTAACAGCAGCTATTTGACTGCCTTCAATTGGCCATAAACAAAATGTATATGATATTGATAACTTATCTTTACTGCAGCTAGTGACATGTAGTTTCTTGTTATTTCTTCTGTTCTGGGTATGCTGGCTTCAGCCTGGACTGTTTGTTGTGTTGAGTGCATTATCGTTATTTTTACATTTTTGTTTTCGGCATACACTGGCACATTGTTTTCAGCAAGATGTGCTGAAATGTGTAGTGTTCACTGTAAATCATGTATAATCTATAGAAAGCGTATATTAATTAATTAGGATAGGGATTAGGATTTCTTGTATCCAAGTCCCAACACTTTCACTGTCATACTGATAGTACAGATTACTTACATTGTGTTTCTATGCACATCTTTAACTTTTGTTCTTACAACTTGAGAAAGCAGCTAATCGCTGGTGCCCCCCCATAAAATAATGTCAACTTTTTTGCCAGTTGCTAGGGCAACTTTTGGAAGCATCAAAAGCAGTTTTTTTACCCTTAGGGGCAGTGTCATCCAAAACACCTTGAAAAATTCTAAGAACCTTTTTTGTCAACTTCAAAGATAATGTAAAGCAGTGGCTAAGTGTTGCTTTAAACCGCTACTCGTCATGCTTTTGCCAAGACATTGCCCCTAAAAATTCTGTATTCTGGCCTTTCAGTTGTAACCGTATGACTCTTCCATTGCAATACCTTTGCCAGCCTTAAATGTTTGAATATGTTGCTTTAGTGTTTACTCTTAATCCTTTAAGCCCCAATATCCACATACAAATTCTCCAAACTGATCTCCATAGATTTTCTTAAGAATTACTTGAGAGAATTTGGTAAAAGATCATGGCATTTTCCCTTTGGTGATCACTTTATTAATTCTCATAACTTTGTCTCTTGACAATGTATGGATATTATTAGGAGAAAATTGTTTTTGGTCACTATTGGCACTTAAAAGGTTAATCCTTGAAGAGTCCCATAATTTCGCTGGGAAGTGAACAGCACATATTTTTGAGCATGAGAAGGGGACATCTATAGCTGTATGTCCTCTCTTTGTGAGTGGTAACTTTTTGTACACTTGCTTNCTCTTCCATTGCAATACCTTTGCCAGCCTTAAATGTTTGAATATGTTGCTTTAGTGTTTACTCTTAATCCTTTAAGCCCCAATATCCACATACAAATTCTCCAAACTGATCTCCATAGATTTTCTTAAGAATTACTTGAGAGAATTTGATAAAAGATCATGGCATTTTCCCTTTGGTGATCACTTTATTAATTCTCATAACTTTGTCTCTTGACAATGTATGGATTTTATTAGGAGAAAATTGTTTTTGGTCACTATTGGCACTTAAAAGGTTAATCCTTGAAGAGTCCCATAATTTCCCTGGGAAGTGAACAGCACATATTTTTGAGCATGAGAAGGGGACATCTATAGCTGTATGTCCTCTCTTTGTGAGTGGTAACTTTTTGTACACTTGCTTATTTCACTGACTCTCTCCACTACAGTACTACCCTGCAAGTAAGAAACTGTTGGGTTAAAATTGGCCAATTAGACAACTCTACACTAGAACCCATTAAATTTTGGCCTGAAAATTGAAACAGGTTTCTATTTTGGGAAACCGTGTAAAATAATGTGTTCGCTGAAAAAGGACATCAACATTTACATGACTAGTGCTTCAATTTTTCTTATCATAGTCATTTAAACATAAATACTTACTTTGTATGCATATTTTTTCCGTAAGAAATAGCCTGAATAGCACCACGTTCTCTTAACTTCAATTTAATGTTTTTGTCAGAAAATAAGAACCAACCTAAATAGCCTAAATTTGTGCTCATTACTATTAATGTGGGACCCTCTGTGGGTCAATTTGAGAAAAGTAGGTTCTTACTTAGGCTCGACTTTCGCTGCTTTCTCGGTCCTCCCCGAGAAGAGAATTGGCTGATTTGGCAACAGAATGGGAATGTCATTTGACTAAACCCGACTTCCGGGACCCTACTTGCCGCTCTGCCATTGGTCAAGCCAGTTGTCTGATTTGCGTGTGCCATCGTCAGCTGACGTTCCCACTCTGTTACTAAATTAGCCTACTGTTCAGGGGAGGGGCGTGGGCTCATTTCCCAAACAGCAGCTGGTAATTGAACCTAGTTCTTACTCGCCGGGTAGTACGTAGGGTATGGAGGGACCACTGGAAGTCAACAGGCATTCTCTCCACACTGTTCATACATTTATGATGGTGCATTGCATCTTTTTGGTGATCATTTCTTGTATTCTCTAAACATATGAGTTTGATTAAGAAGTAATTTTGTTAGGAGAAATTATATGGTGGGGCTTGTTGGAACTTCTGCTATTGATTTTCTGTTGTGACCTCTCATGTGGCGCATAGCTACTTGTGCAGGATTTCAGTTGGCCAGGGGGTACAGGTATCACATCAAAGGTAACAGAGACATAACGAGTTGTTAAGGGAGGCATGTGGGAGTAGACATTAAAAATTTCATTTTTTATGTAGTTACTGCGCTAGATTAAGTCACGGAATCCTGCTTAGCCCTTTTGCTATAAACTGTTATGGAGTCATTACCCTTCTGCTGTCACGATGGGATTTATACGACTATGCTGTCAGCTTGTTCCTTTGGGGAAGTATTCTAACTAGCCTCCCATGCAGACATTCTTTTTGGCTCTTCGCGCAATCTCCCCAACAAACGCGTGACGAAGCCCTAAGAACGTTTGCCTGGGAGGCCACAGTCAAGCTAGCAGCAACAGGAAGGACCCACTTCTTCACGGATAGTTTGGTGTTGGCTTTGTGTAGCTCCCTTGTAACCATAAGAGCTATTGCCTCATNCCCTTATCTGAAGTTCTGGATCCGCCACTGAGGATGAAATGGCTTCATTAATTTCTTTACCTTCAGTATGACAGGGAAAATTTCATGTCCTTTCACCTCCTTCGTTTCCCCTCCCCTTTGTGGCTGACCACTCTTGAACTGTAGTAGAAATGGAAATAATAGATAAATTATTATTGTTATGGACCCAGAATATCTGGCAAACAATTGCAATAAATTTTTTATTCGTTCATGATTAAGTCAGCTCTATAGGTAGCCTCTCTGTTAACGTTAGCATGTGCTTTTTGTGGACCGTAACTCAGTTAGATTACTATATGTATGTAAATCCTGTACTTTTATAACTTTTCTGTTGTGATAAATGTTGTACTGGTTTTTAAGGCCCCAGTGAAGTCGCTACTCATCTAGGCTGACGGACTTTTTATTGTAAATTTTCTGCAGCAGAAAGATTAAAACATAGCAAAATGACCGAAAATGGGAAACAATTTGTTGTTGTGGATTTTGTGTGTGTTGATATTATTTCTCTCTTATCACTGCTACCCCGCTTAACGGATCGTGTTATTTCACTTAGCCTGTTACAGGCGGTTAAACAGTGCAGTGCGGCACGAAGTCAAAGAGCGGGAAAAAAGTAAGGAGTGGGAGACGGGGTGAGGAGTTCCTTCGCCCTCACCCCTCCCCTCCCCTTGCTGTCTGTTTCTCTCGCATCTCTCTGCGCCGTCCCCACAATCTGAACACCTAGAACAGGCTATGTTTACTACAATTCGTTCGAAAACGACGGAAAACTGAAAGTGAGTTTGGCCCCAAAATAATCTTAGGGTCATTTGTGTATTAGAATGTTCGCACGAGAAGTAGAGTGAGATAGAATAGAATCGTACATATCCGAGTTAAAACGTGGCAGATCGACTAAATCATTGTTTAATAAAATGACTTTCTGTTGAAACCACCCGGAACACGAGATTTGTGACTTGACAGTTGCCGCCATTTGTTTGGCTTTAGCCTCCCAGGAAACTGACGATTTCGGAAGCGAGAGCTCTCGGACGAGAGACGAGTCTAGCGATCGTCCTCTTGCCCCTCTCTTTGTTACTCACCTTTTGTCCTTGACAAAAAGCTGGGGATTGCTTAGACCGCGCCTGCCTCTTTCCTCTGCGCCACGTGCGGCAAGCGAGAAAGTAAAATTATGCAACTCACGCGTGCTCTTGATCTACTGTGACTCAAAAGAAAAATAAAAGACTGCGCAGTCTTGGCCTTGCTTGATAGCTATCAAAATTAGGCAGATTAAGCCAAGACAACGCAGTCCCAAATGAGGACGCGAAAGCGCGCGGCTAGAACTGAACGCGACCTCCGGTAGTCAATTTGCTGCTCAGTAATAAATCTGCTTTATTGCCCTAGTCGGTTGAGGTGTTTTCCACTGTCGAGTAATTTACGTACTTATGCACGTAAATTTTACGCGCGTAAACGTAAAAGTTGAGCGAGGTTCAACTTTTACGTTTAGGCGCGACCTTCCATACACTGCCTCCATGTTATTTACGGGCCTAAAATTTACGTGGGTACGCACCCGCGCGCCGTGTTTATTGACTCGGCACGACATGTTTTCCATGCATGCTAGCTGGGGGACGTTGGAAGAGGGAGTGGAGGGTTTACAGTAATAAAGTGGGGGCAAAAGAAGGGCCGGGCGTAAACATAAAAGTTGGGTGAGATGCTCTGAAATTAAACGTTAACTTGCTGCCACCTTAGACTTCCTGCGCACGTAAAATTACGGCAAAAAATGGAAATCCACCCTCATTCCCCGAAGTCACTCTTCTTGAGGACGTGTTTTCTACTTCTAACATGCCTCTTGGCGAAATAATGCTGCAGCGTATCTCCATTGGAGCATCCAGTAAAGATCATGATATAGAGATTACAAACAAATGGTACGAACACGAGCCAGAGACCGTGATGCACGCCAGTGCCGAAGGCAAGAGCCTTGTAGGGGGGTCTGGGGGTATCCTCCCCCAGAAAATTATCCAATTTGGAGGCTCTGAAACGCTATTTTTAGCACTTGTCATGAGATATGTCTCCGAAAAATCGAGCCTAAAGAAAACAAATCTATAAACAGACTTGATTTGTCTGGCTCAACAGTTCCAGGGGGGCAGCTGCCCCCACCCCCCTCCCCGCTAGTTACGGCTAACAGTGAGGACTAATTGGGAGCCAACTTATAAAACTGTTTCACCATGCCTTAAGTATTGTTTTAAATCAACTCGAATTCGAAATAAAGGCAATAACGATTACCTTGCAAAGAGCTAGACCTTCGCGTGACCCGTATGAGCACGTAAAGTGGCGGTCCCGTCTACAGTAAGCCGGATACTTAAAAAATCGAATGACCTCAATTCGTACTTGCGTGAAAAACGCAAACGACAGTGTATTTTTTTCGGTTTAGTTAAAAACGTTATAGGCTCATGTGGTTGTCCTTATGTCCTTTGGTACTAGTTCAGTTGCACACAGTGGGGTTGCGATTATAAGGGTGGGACCCACTTTGAGGTCCCCTTTGGAGGAAAACGTATCAGTGAGATTTCTCTATAAGCCTAATGTAACCCCATTTAGTACACTATTAAATCTGTGGTCTAAAAATAAATTAAATTAAATTTTATCGGAGAGAGGGGACCCAAGGGTGTGGTCTATTTCATCAGCCTTTTTGTTCCTAAAATTAAATCAAACAAACGTATCTCATTATCCTTGTCGCACTCTGTACCAGGTTTGGTTGGCGTACAGGTCACATGATTCCACGGGTCAAGAGTACAGGTCACTGCTCCATCGATAAATTACGAAACCACACATATTCCCCTCGATCTAATGGCGCATTTTGTCAAGATATTAGGGTTAGGAGGCACTTTTCATGCTGTTCATTTATCTGTACCATAGTGACCTGTACTCTGACCTGTGGAATTGTGACCTGTATTTTAGCCCCGCCGCTGTTGGGCAAAGGATTACTTGAAACCAGCTATTTTTGTGCTTTTTCCTGTACGCGATACTGAATTGGGAACGAAGCATTTCACCAGAGTGTGTATCAGAGTGTATAGGCGACCTTCTAGCCGGAAACGTATACAACCTCGGCAATTTTTATTCCTTTTTTTTCTGTTTATTTATTCATTTTTTAAAGCTAAAATGAATAATATCAAAAAATAAGGCGATTCACTCGGCTTCAGGACACTTTCACCGATTAAAACCGACTTCAACAACAAAGCTACAAAATTCCAATTTTCAGCCTCGTTTTCAAACACTGACTTTAAGAGCATTTCTTTTCGAAAAACATGTGATAAACGCTACAAAAGGCTATAAGTTGAATCGCTGTTTACTGAATGAATAGTAAACGCAATTATTCCTCCAAAAGATTCCCATGTAAATTTAACAGTTTTGATGATACATTGCGCCTCCGTTTTATTTCATAGGCTGTTTAAAACTAATCGAAATTTCACCCTTCTGCGAGCCTGAGAAAATCTTTCAACCGGCGACAAAGCCAAGAATCGCTGGGAAATTATGGGATATCGTTGGAGGGGGTTCTATGTATTGCTGCAATGTTCGCTAAAACAGCAAGCGCTGTGATGGGCTTTATGAAATAGAGCGAACATTGTTGAAGGAAAATTCTGTAGACACGCCCAGAGTGTAGTTTTCACCTTAGAAAACCGGATACAATCATTTTTCTCGTATAGGAATGTTTAGCCTTCTGCTGGAAATGCGTTTCTGCCGCAATTATCGAGGATGGTGGAAAAATTCGCAAATTGCGTGTCGCGAAGGCTTGTACCGAGGGCAAACAATGGCGAGTGTGCAACCTACACCCTTTCGTCGATTTGCAGACGGAAATATAAAGGCCATAGCCCTGGTGTGTATTTCTCTGTATTCCTGTACCAGAATTTTACGATATTCTCGACTATTTTTGTAATATGAAGGCAAAATTGTCAAAAATTTTGCTTTTCCAGGCGACCAAGATGGCTGTTTTGGTCACGTGATTCAGACTTTGAGGAAGCATGACGTATGTGGTGAGTAGGGAGAATTTTATTTCAGTAATTCAGATGTTCAGTAGCGCGCTCTCTTGTAAATTTCATCAATGTTTTTATACATTTTGAGCGTATATACTTTCTTATCTTGCCATAAGTTGCCGTTAAAGTTTATTTCCTGTATTCGGTTGTTCAGTAAATACTTGTAGATTCTCTTTGTGTTGTCTTTGATGTCTTGTTTTGAACTGAGTACTGTATTTCGAGATATCGTTTCCGCAGGTATTTATTCGAGGCTATATAAGTCTAACTTCCCAAAAAATTATTTTACAATGTTGTTGATGCATATTTGGACGTTTTTTTGTGTTTATGATCGTTTTTTTGCTCTTGATCAATCCTTTGTTTCTCCCAACCGCGTGTGTGTCGCACCAGAATATTCGTTGATTTTGCCGGGGCCTCCAGCGTCAATGTATTGTACCCCCTCTGGATTTTTTTGTGTTTATGATCGTTTTTTTGCTCTTGATCAATCCTTTGTTTCTCCCAACCGCGTGTGTGTCGCACCAGAATATTCGTTGATTTTGCCGGGGCCTCCAGCGTCAATGTATTGTACCCCCTCTGGGGGCAATGCTGCCGTGGCGCGAGGCAAAGCAAATCTCTCGATTCTGGAGAAAGGTGCAATGGATAATGCGACTCCAGCTACAACGAACAACACAAGGATGGAGAAACGGATCGCTTTAGAATGCGGCAAGCGAAAGCCAGAGGAGGTAACCCCCCGTCCCTTTCGAGGTCTAAAGATGCCATCTAACCAGAATTGAAGCTTTTGTTTCGATTTACGTGTTGAAAGCGCAGTAAATCGACGAAATTTGTAAGTCGACGCTTCTCCATGTGCTTTTGTTGTTTTGCAGATTCGAGAGCTCATCTTGGACAATTGTTATTCTACCACGGTCGTTGGGCTAACAGATGAATTTCTTAACTTGGAGGTCTTGTCGCTGATCAAAGTTGGGCTGACAAATTTGAAAAGTTTTCCCAATTTACCAAATCTAAGGCGGGTGAGTAAGATTTTGTTGAGCCTTCCTCATGACTTCTGCTCCACGACACTCGCATAGAGGTGCACCCCAGCTTCTCTGGTCGTGTATGCTTGTAGCCGCTTAGATTATGTTCTTTCGATATCTTTGTTTTCAGCTGGAACTTGGCGAAAATAGGATCATGTCGGGACTACAGTCTCTTCAGGGATCACCTAAATTAACAAATTTGAGCCTTAGCAATAACAGAATAAAAGATCTCGAAACTCTAGAACCATTGGTAGGTACAAATTTCAACTTGTTGTTTGTTATAAGCTTATATGGGCTAACTTGTGTGGAAGCGTTAATACTATTAAAGCAAAAATTTTGTCTGCGAAGCGCTTGTTTTGTATTTTCGGAGTCCAGTTATTTCAGTCAGCTCTTACACGTACTGTGTTTCTTTTACAGTCAAAACTGCAAAATTTAAAAAGTTTGGATTTGCTAAACTGTGAGGTAACGACGATAGAAGGTTACAGAGCCGAAATATTCAAGATGATACCATCCTTGAAGTATCTTGACGGCTATGATAGGTAAGCGAGGAAATTGAAGGAGGAAAGCGTAAATGACATCCGTGTTTGCGCTCTCGTCCAGCTCTTTCTGTTAATACCTGGTTTTGAACCCTTCATGCGGAGTTGAAATAATTTTTGTTCTCGTTCGCCATTAGATACGGGAATGAAGCTGACGAAACGGATTCCTCGGGTGAGGAGGATGGCGAAGAAGGTACAGCTTTTTGTCTTGATGTACTTGATTTCATGAAATACCAAAGAGGCAAAGCGAAAGTTCGCTTTCGTTTCCTCAGTGGTTACAATTTGAATTATGTTCGTTGCCCGAGAAGCGTTTGGGATATTATTTGGCGCGGTGCGCTGTTTGATTTAAAATATGCGAGTTCACAATAAAGAAGAATTGAGTGAAAAAAGTTTGTTGCCGCCTAATGGACTGATTGCAGTGAAGTGTTATCGAAGAGAAAGGTGTGCTCCTTCGTGAGTTTTCACATTTATTGTGGCAAGAGAGAATTTTTATGCGATATTTTGCCCTGATAGAAAATGGAATTCTGAAATGGCTTTTGTGCGGACGCCACGCTCCAAAATGAAATTCCCGCGCATTTAGAAGTTCGAGAATATTTTAAGTTTGGTTTTGTCGCTGCAAAGTTTCATTTCGTGGATCCATTGATTTTAACTGACGGCCGTCCTAGAAGGTAAAGACATCAATATTTTAATAGCGATTATTTCTAGTTAGATTTCGAAATAAGATCATATTCCACGTTTGTATAGCTAGAACCAGCTTATGTGGATTTTTACATGGTGAGATTAAGTTCATTTACTATTCACTTCAGTGGAAGATTCCTTCCTTTTTGTTTGACAGAACCTACAGCCGTTAAATGGTGATTTTTTAATTGTTGTTTGTTGTTTCTTGAAGCACAAATTTCTCACTGTGAAATGTTCAAGCAATTCTTGTTTAGATACACTAGAATGTTTATTATTCTCTTCTGTTCAGTCTTGTCAGAATGGGTGACTGTAAAGCCGTTGGTTTTAAGTTTTTTAGTTCGTAGGGGATGTACTTCATGGCTTAAAATTAACAGTCACGAAATGCTTGTGTTGAAAATTTTGGCATTGGAGAAATGTGCTTATACATAATGCTCTTTTCTGTAAATGATACAAAAAATACACCTAATAAAACTAAGTATAGGGACTGTAAATCTCTATCGAATTTGATCCGTTATAGGTGGGAGTAGTCTGTTGGTAAAAGAAAAATCTTATTCCATCTGTTTATCTTGTGTGCCAAATTTTCTCAGTTTAATGCAGCAAGTTGCCTAAATGGACCCAGCCTTTGTCAAAACTGCGGTTTGGCATCTATCACATTTTTAGGTCTCTAGTTACTGGATTTTGAACAAAGTTTATGTAATCTTTTTATGATACTTGAATTATGACTTCAAATGAATGCCTGGATTATTTCAATTCCACCTTTCCAACCCAACGTACACATCTGTAATGTGTGTCAATTAATCTTATCATGCAGCACTCGCTCATCAGATGGCATCTTTTTTCCTGCTGTAGAAGGATGTTTTGAAAGGAATGTTAGGTTAGGGTAAACAATCTTTTGCTAGTTTGGCAAACTTTGCTTGCAGGGACCAATACTTACCGCTCATGAAATTTCTTTTGTTGCTGGGCTAGGTCTCACAGCAGCCTTGCAAACTAGTAAACTACCACATTACTGGACATCCCAGATTGGTTAAAGCTATTATTATCTGTATTGTGGCTGAGTTATTTTGTTTATTTTCAACAGATGAGGAGGGTGATGACGATGATGATGATGAGGGGGACGAAGACGAAGAAGATGAAGAGGGCGAAGGTGAAACATTTTTTACAGTTAAATTCTAAAATATTTACAGTCAAGCCAATTCAAGTATGGTCCCTATTGTTTTATTGTTTTATTATCATTTTGCCATGCACACAAAATATACATATAAAATTTTAATAAAGATGAGGGAAGGGAGCCCAAGGAAGCCAATAAGGCTTGTTTATAGGACCACCTTTAAAATTATGTTATTTAATCAATAATTACAATACTGACATTGGCAATTTAATTCGAAGTATGCACAATTTGTTTATAACCTAGAAAATAATCATTAAATAGGATAGAAATAGAAATGCTGAACATGTAAGTGCAAAACAAGAAAGAAAAGGTGAGAAAAACTAATGCAAGAATACACGAGAAAAAAATCTGAAAGAAGCGAAAAACTACACACAAGCATTAGGAGAGCTAAAGTGTGCTTATTCCAAGAAAAAAATGACTTAAGTTTAGAATTGAACAAAGCAGTACGAGAGGCATTGTGAATTTCAGAGCTAAGGGAATGAAATATTTTGGGCCCTTGAAAATGAAGTGAAAAGTTCCTTACATTTGTCNAATATTTACAGTCAAGCCAATTCAAGTATGGTCCCTATTGTTTTATTGTTTTATTATCATTTTGCCATGCACACAAAATATACATATAAAATTTTAATAAAGATGAGGGAAGGGAGCCCAAGGAAGCCAATAAGGCTTGTTTATAGGACCACCTTTAAAATTATGTTATTTAATCAATAATTACAATACTGACATTGGCAATTTAATTCGAAGTATGCACAATTTGTTTATAACCTAGAAAATAATCATTAAATAGGATAGAAATAGAAATGCTGAACATGTAAGTGCAAAACAAGAAAGAAAAGGTGAGAAAAACTAATGCAAGAATACACGAGAAAAAAATCTGAAAGAAGCGAAAAACTACACACAAGCATTAGGAGAGCTAAAGTGTGCTTATTCCAAGAAAAAAATGACTTAAGTTTAGAATTGAACAAAGCAGTACGAGAGGCATTGTGAATTTCAGAGCTAAGGGAATGAAATATTTTGGGCCCTTGAAAATGAAGTGAAAAGTTCCTTACATTTGTCCTGCAGTAGTTGACAATAATAGGTAAACCAGTAGTTTTCATTCTGCCCCACAAGGTTAAGAATTCCAACTGGCTGGAGGCAAGTCATTTCGCCATTTTTAAGCATGATCAAGGAATTGAACTCAGGACTGTGGATAATGGAATAAACAGAAGTAATCCAGCTAGGGGTTAGGGGCAGGGCTGGAACTCTGTGCCTGCAGCGCTTTAACCACTCCACCAGGTTGCTTCCTTAAGTTGTTGTTGCTTATGACTTCAAATTCAAATCTGCATTCCTGCATGCATTAGAAGCACAAAAGTTTACACCACAACTTTTTTTTGTTCAGTCAGGTTGAAAAATCTTTAACACTTTAGAAAAAAGAAAGTAGAGCTGACATAAATTTGAATTACCCTGCATGTTAAATCACTTGGCAATAACTTAGTAGCATATTTAAATGAGTTGTGAAAAGAATCTATGGGTGTATGCTTGATTGTAATATGACAACATGTTGGCATTTATGTGTGCCAGTATAGGGCCCTTTTCTATTTAATTTGCTAGCCAGCTAAATAAAGAAGAAACAATTTACCCTGACCTGAGGGTTTCCTCAGGTGGTGTTAACCAGTTACTTACAGGTGTGTGGTTGAAAACATATTGCCTGCTATACACTTGTTTTATATTTAATTTACACAACACCACTTGTTAGTGCTGCGTTCCAAATACTGTGTTACAAATCATTACTCTAAATCAGCATTTTGTTTTAGTATCTGGTGCACAGTATGTGATGGAATACTGCTACTGTCCATGGTACCCTGATTACTTTGCCAATCTCTAGTTGCCTTGCTGTCAAGGAGAAGGTCAATGACAGATAATTATTTTCAAGGCTGTGCTGTGTTGAAAAAAAAAAATAGGAAGCTCCTAAAGCTCTTGTCATATGAAATTCAGCTGTTAAGCATTTACAGTATTTAGCAAGAGACCACCAGGTGCTTTAAGGTCTTGTGTTCTCTCTGTTCTTATGCTTAAAATTTGTTAAATTAAAGGAGATGATGATGATGAAGACGATTTAGATGAAGGGGAAGGATCAAGTGATGATGAGGAGGGAGTAGAAGGTGAAGGTGAGTATCTTAGAATGGAATTCATCATCTACAGTCTCTACTTTTTTAAAATTATATTATTGCTATTATTATTTTATTTGCATTACAATGTATAACAAATACATGACAGTACAATACACTATAAACGTTTATGCCGAAGTAACTATACATAAAATAAAAAATACATTTCAAGTACACACGTTTCTAGGGTACAGAGTCCAAAGGCAGAGTTCACTTCTTAATGAATGTGCCCATTTTATTAGTTTCAACACATATATACTTTTCTGTTTCATACTTAATATTATGATAAGGTTGGATGAAAAGGCAGTTATGATTGGAAGAGTCTGATTACTTCTACAATCCCATAAATATAGTTTAGCGATCAGTATCAAATAATTCAGCAAAGGGCAATTTGTATATAATATTCTTGTAATGACATCTTTTAAGGACGGACAGACGAATTTTCTTGTCGATGTGTAAAAGTAATATGGAAATTCCTTCCAAAACTGCTTGGTGTGTTTGCATTTGATAAAGATGTGGTAAAGGGGGGGGGGGCTGTGCTAGGACACTGCCCTCAAACAGATGAGCTGTCAAATGACCCAGAAATAATGATATCTTTCACTTGAATTACTAAGAGTGAGGTTCAGCATTGTAAAAAAAACTTGTTTGAGAATCTTCAGTGAGTTTTGAGCATTGGCTTGGGTCAAGTTGTCACATATGCCCACTTTGCATTCACTACTCTAATTTAAAGATAGGGGTTCATACAGAGTCTTGAATTCTTGGAAAAGTCTTGCATTGCCCAGCCATTTTCCAGGCCTGAGAAAGTCAGCAAAATGGAGATAAAGTTGGGGAAAATGGGAAAAGAGTCTTGAGTCTTTTTTTTTTTTCAAAGCTACACAGCGAGTGCTTTATAATTTTTTTTCGTTTTTGTCAAATCTTATTCAATCTTGCCCATATGTTTGCAGCACATCATGAAAAATAGCTTTTTTCCTGCATTTTAAAGGTGTCTATTGATGAACTAATTGATAACCTTGAGTCTGGAAAAAGAAATCATTGTTTTGGAAAAAAGTCTAGAAAAAGTCTGAAGAGAACACTGAACCTGGTGGTTTATACTTTTTTAGCAATAGTATTTTGTGATTTCTCTTTGTTTTTAAATCAGAAGGTGAGGAAGATGATGAAGAGGAGGAGGAAGAAGATGAAGGGGAAGAAGAGGATGAGCCAGGTCTAGATTATTTGCAAAAAGAAAATTTGGAGGTACATATTTAATCTTATAACAGATTTATAATTAAACTTGGGAAGGGTGTTTAGGGGTCTTTGACTATTGATGATGCCCCAGGCATATCATGTCAATAATCATGGGGTTGTTTCAAGTTCTGAATGAGGTTTCAATGTCTTTGGTCACAATGTCCCTGAATTAATGTAAATTATCACAAAAGGTTTGTTTGTTAGTGCAAGCTTTGATTTGCTGGGGTTAGTGAGTTAATGTGGTTGGAGTTTCAGTTAAACAAGCCATGTTATGTCAATTTGATGCAAGGGCTGCAGAGTTGACCATACAATAAAACATTCTCTCTTTAAAAGTTAAGTTGCCTGCTTTGAGAGGTTTGTGTGGTATGAATAAAAGGTGTTTGCTGTGACAGGTTCCTAGTATTGAAGGGATGCCTTTTTGTAAACCAGAACTTTTTTGTTTTGTCCAGGATGAAGAAGAAGGCGAAGATTTTAATCCTGATGAGGAAGATGATGAAGAAGAGGATGAGGAAGAAGATGAGGAGGACGAGACACCAGAAGCCGACAGAAGAGGCGAAAAGAGAAAGCGGGAAGACGAAGATGAGGATGATGATGATGACTGACATTAACTCTTCCAGCAAACATTTCGCTACTAAACCCAGTTTTAGAGGGTGTGCTCTTTACGTATAGAGATGTCCACCATGGTGGAAAAGTCTTTCTTATTCAAGCCTTTGAAGTGGTCTGTTGTGAGACTATTGTTTAGAACTGCCTCATGGTCTAAAATGAACTATTTTCTCATTCCTGTAGTTGTCACTTGGAGTCACCTCTTTAAAAATTAATGACTGATAATGTCCGTGGCTAGTGGTTGAAAAAAAAAATAATATGTGACTGGATATTACCTGTTGAAGCACTGTGGGAGATATTGATTTTAAAACTTGCATTGCCCTTTTCTGTCACATAAGAGTATACATGAAAGCCAGTTATGTTAGGAATAGTATTCTAAATTAAGAAGACTCAGTAACACCTACAGGGATTGTTATTATCAGGTTTTGGTTTGTACAAGTGTCAGCAATGGACTGAAAAGTTGGCGACAGAAAAGATACCAAGTATTTCATGTGCATTGTGTGTAGATAGAATGGCACACAGTGTTCAAGGATTTGCTAAGCTGCAAAATCTTCCAATAACAGGCTTTGAAAAGTTTTTATATCACCTTCCTCAACAGCTGCCAAGCTAACATAAGGAATGCTTACTGCGTAGGTTGGATACTTCCCCTACCATTAGTCAAAGGTTTTCACTGGAAGGTGTACAAGTGTATAGTGTCATAATCCTGGCCTGTTTATTACCTCTGAACAACTTATGATTTTGTTTTGTGAAAACAGGTCCAGAACAGTGATCAGTGCAAAGCACTCTCCTATTCATTAGTTTATTGCATTTTTCCCAAAGATTCAGCATTAAAATCCTAAGGTTTGGTATGTAAACACTTGCAATAATGTTATTGTATTTTCATGTGGACATATTTTGCCTGTTCGTTTTTTGTACCATACATGTATGTGATTAAGTCGATTATAAAGCTTGGACACCAAAATATTGGGTTAGTCACTAACATTTTAACTAAAACAGACAAAGGAAAACGCAAAGTCACAGGCAAAATAGTATCACCCCTGAGAGAGTCAACTCAACCAGAGACTGGATGCACATAACAGTAAACTGAAAAACATGGTTGTTTAGATAAGATTCCTGTGCTCTTTATCATTATTTTTAGCAAAAAACTGTTATTGAGTTGATGTAAACATCAGTGTTGACTTCTCTGCCACCTCAACCCTAAGGAGTGGTTAGGAGAAAAGAGGTGCATTCATGGACAGTAAGGGACACCACAATAATATTATTTCCGTCCCTATACATTGTGTATTTTTGATCTCATTTGACGGAAGGCAGTTGTCATTGTCACCTTTACAGTGTACATTTTTTGGGATCTTATGTAATAAACTGTTTTACTCCTTTTCCAGAGATACATGCACGTCTTAACTATCTGTATAATTCTTTAAGTGGCACGGGATTTTAAGCAAACACAAGCAAGTAAAACAAGAAAATTTGCATTATCTACCTGCTGGATCTTAATTGTTCACAGATAAGACCTGCCCTGGGCCTTTGGAAGCATTCACACTTGGTGTCAGAGCACGTTATCAGAGTATAATACTCGCTGGATACTAATGTGAACACAGTGCTCTTTAAAGAACCCATGCCTAAATTTGGGCACAGTGCCAGTGCCCAAGCACAAGGTCAAAGCACAGCTACTTAATTAATTTTTATTATTGTCTTACTCCATGTTAGCCTCCCCGCAGACGTCCGTTGGGGTTCGTTTGTTGTCACGCATTCATTTCTCCCGTGGGGAGAAATGAATGCGTGACAACAAACGAACCCCAACGGACGTCTGCGGGGAGGCTAACTCCATGTCGCCTCTCCAGCCAAGATTAATCTAAATTATTTTCAGGTGTCGAAAAATTTATACATCAAAAAACTATCTTCTCCCAACTAACATAATTGTCTCTCTCGCACCGTGTCCGCTTTCGCCCATATTTTGATGTTTCCGCGCGGGGCTCTGGTATAAAATCAGTTTACGGTGAGGATTCTTCACTTAAGCTACCCTCGGTCTCTTTCCACTTCTCTGGACTTGTGCTTTCACTTGTTCCCGCAGCCGATGTGCCACCAACAGAGTCAGAGGAATAGCGGGCATTCTTTTTAGAATGGCGAGTCGGCAAACAGCCACAATAGCCACAAGTGGCTCCATCTGACCTCATTAAATACTCGCGTTCACCACAAGCATATTTCCCTCTTTCTATTCCTCGTACATCCTTGCCCATTTTCAAGTTTTCACTATACAATCACACGCCACACAATCAACTACTTTGTGCGCAGATGAACCCTGTTATATGAGTAACACTTCCAGTTTGTTATTTTCACTTCCGGTTATTTTTGTCTTGGATAGGTAGTGGGGGGGCGGGGTCAGATGTTTTTGTTTGGGTATTTCCGAAGGTTCATTGCATTAATCCATTCTAGGAAGTGGGAGGGCCACGACTTTTTTCGCAAAAAAAATCTAAAATACCCCGGCCCACCCCCGCCCCCCAATAAAAACGTACTTTCCCTTATAGCGGCTCCTGCTGAGTGCGACGAATAGGAATATCGGTAAGTTACAGAATGTTCTTCCCTTCTCGATTCCGCTCTTTTCTCCCTCTTGGGTCCCGCTCCCTTTTATGCGCCTGCCACGTTGGCTATGCGTGGCAGGCGCAAAAAGAGGGAGTAAAGCGCGAAAAGAGTCCTTTTTCACGCACACGTCTTTTCGAAGCCGTCCATTTGACTTTTGAGAGGGGTGGGGAGTATGTATGATTTGGTTTGGGTACGAATTGTTTTTCTCAAACCTCTGTTGATAGAATTTTTTCTCTTATCTGCTGATATGCAACGGTGTAAGAATTTTTCCAGTATTATACGTCATGAATTTTTTACCCTCGAAATCAGTCCGGCGGGATAATTTTTTCCTGAAATCACCGATCCCCCAACCCCCGCCTCAAAAGTTAACTGGTCGTCCCCCAAGCTAGGCTAGAACGTCTGCGCGGGAGGTTATAGACTACGAGTAGTCCCCCATTTTTCCTCAGGGATAGTCACAGGAAAAAATAACGGATTCCCATTTTTGGATATTTTAGGGTATTTAAAGAATACCCATAAAAATCCCAAATTTGGAAGAGTGAGACAAGTCCCAATCTGGGAACTTGGTTGGGAATTTCCTGGTTGGGACTTGTCTCACTTTGCCAAATTTGGGATTTTTATGGGTATTCTTTAAAGACCCAAAAATATCCAAAAATGGGAATCCGTTATTTTTTCCTGTGAGTAGAGCGAGCGAAACGCGAGGGCGCGTGAAAATCACCCCACGCGAGAAAAGGCGACACGCGGCGTGTCGCCTTTTCTCGCGTGGGGTGATTTTCACGCGCCCTCGCGTTTCGCTCGCTCTACTATCCCTGAGGAAAAATGGGGGACTACTCGTAGTCTAGGGAGGTTATGCCTCCACTTTGTTTAACTACTTTGTCCCTTCCTCTTTTCTTCACATGTTGGTGGGGAGGTTGCTAGGGAAGAAAAAAATTATTGCTCTTCGCTGTTTTTCTTTCTGCGAGATACGTATTTCTTGTAATACAGTATTTTTAAACTTCCACGGTCCCTGGGGGGTTTTCAACAAGATTGTGCGCCTGCGTTTCTTCCATTGTGCTTTTTTGCCGAAGTGTGACATTTTGTCATCGTCGCTGTATCACAATCAAACACAATATAAACTTACACTAGCTCTGTATTTGTCAGTTTTTCACTTTTAAATGGAGCCCTAGATCGATGTGCAAAACACAACTGCGAACTTTACTGAAGCCAAGCAAACTACATTTATTTACGGTCAAGTGAACCATGAAAAGGTTCCCGAATTGTCCAGAACTCAAGCTAGCGTGACAAGTTACTTATTAAGAATAGGCCGCACCTATTGAATTAATCATTAGCCTAACATGGCTAACAAACAGCAGTACGAATCGCTGCCCGGGAAAAACGGCGGAGAACCACCAATGGCGTCGAAAGAAGCAACGGTGATAGTAAGCCAGCCTGCAAAACTTTCACCAACGGAAGAGTATGTTCTTAACTTGGATCCCAATACGGTAGCAGGTAAGCAGAAGTATTAACCTTTTAATACAATAGTCTTATGTAAATTTTTTCGCGTCTTGGAGTACGCGTATATCTTGCTTCGGTATGATTGAAATGGCGCCGTAATGATCTGTGTTTTTTCGAGTCAAAAGTTCTTGATTATACTGAGGATCACCAGACCAAGCGCGCAAGTACACGAATTTTCACTAGAAATAGCCTTTGGCAGTTCATCGTGCTTTTTAGTCGCTCATCCACAGTAAGTCGCCTGCATTTTATCATGAACTTGGGCGTTGTCATGATCATGATAAATATGGAAACATTAGATTATTCTAGTATTTCTTGCACTTTCTTGCTAGAAAACGATATTAGCAACATGTATTCTCGAGCTAAATTTTATTCGATCGTTTGTTCTCTCGTTCTTAATTAAGCTTAAGGGTATAGAAACCTGAACCTATTTGACAAGCACAAGGCAAAGCAAACGGTATTAAAATTTGTTATGCCCAACAAGCTGCGAATTCTTTCTAAGCTTTAACAACTTTGTTTAAAGTAAACGATCTGATGAGCTTCAGTAGTTTTTGATTTAGAAAAGCTCATGTAAATCAGGACTGGTTAGTAAATGTCCATCATATCGCCATGAATAAAAACGTCAAGTTGGTTGTTTATATTGAATAACTTTTAAGTATTCATATTTGCAAATTTTAAATATATGAGATATGAATATTTTAGTCATAAAAACATTCATTTCTAATATAGTTTCATTGTTGAGCCATTTGTCATCGTGTTTAATTCTGCTGAGACAAGTATTAAAATCTGACTTCATTCACATGACAGTCAATTGTGATGATCATAAGCACTTTAATCTTGTACCACACCAGTATCATAAGTGTAAGAAGCTTTTTCACTTCTGAGTGGGTGTCGATGAGGGTCATGACGTGTCCATCATTTAAAATTGAAGTTTTGCTGGCATAAACTTATCAATATACAGTCAAACCTCCTGTAAGCATCCAGCCAAAATGCAAAGACTGAGTGGTCACTTATGGGAGGTGGTTGTTTACAAGAATCGAACCACAGGGGGTGAGTCTTCCGAGAAGAGGTCCAGGCACATCTTCTTTATGGAAGATAATTATTTTATTGCATGCAATGTCCAAGGTAGGATATGTGTAGTTCCATGTTGTCCCTAAAATTCTTCGTATATTCTAAGTAACATAGTGCACACAGCAAAAATAAAGTTCAGAGAATGCGTCAAGTGGTCACTTACAAGAGTTTAAAAACAATGAAGAATTGTTAACTATCAGGCCCAAAAAGTGGTCGCAGTTTTTTACAGTAGGTGGTCGTTTACTAGAGGTTCCAACTGCAAGGCTTTGACTGAGAAACTTTTGGTGTTTTGGATTGGCGGTCGCTCATGGCAGATGGTTGCACATGGAAGTTTGACTGTATAAACAAAACAAATATGAAATGATATGCCATATTACTGCACTTAGCTTTTCAATGACACGCAAACTCTAAAATAAAAAAATTAACCATTTACCTTTTTTGCTTCTGTCAATCTGCCTAGCTGACCTCAGGGCTCATGGTCTTCTTCAGCTGCTCAAAAAGGTCACCTCTGTAGGTTAATTGGTAGATTCTGATCCATCTTGTGTGCATTATGATTGACAGAAGCAAAAATCAGTAATTTATATATTATCGGTTAGTTTTGACATAATCCTCCCTCATATTCCTCTATGCAGCAGATACCTCAACAGTAACAGTCCAACCTAGATTGTCGTATATCTGTGCAAGTTGAAAACCAATTTTTGAACAGCTGCTTCTTGAGTCTCTGATCAGATTTCATCACAACCGCTAGCGAAGCGCTTGATTTTAAATTTTTTCCATCCCAATTTTCTTTCTCATGATCTGCATGACCAGGCAGCTTTTAAGACCTGATGTAATCAGCGGTTGCTCAAAGCTTACTTCACAGCGACAATAAATTATTTGGCTCCGTCCGGGAGTGGACATGGTGTATCGCGAGTAGCACGGTGGAAGGCTTTCTCAACTCAAATTGCAGACAGAGCAATTGTGTAAATAGCCGGGTGCTCGTGCAATGTTTTGGCACGCTTTGTCTCAGTCAAATGGACCCAGGGGCCCTCCCACTGTACTACTTGTGATACACCTTGCGTGCTCCCAGGCGGAGGCAAATTATCACTGTGACGTAAGCTTTAAGTGACCATTGATTACGTCAGGTCGAGTTACACAAGGTGCGTCATTTTTACTTCAATTTTTGTCAAAAAATGGAATATTTGAGGATGTATTTTGTTTATTCTCGTACATTCTCTTATAAATTCAAAGTCTAATGAACTCTCACAGAGTCTGGGCCACCTTTGCTGATTGCATTGATTGTTAGGTGGGTTAGATTTATTACAATGCTCTTTCTGCACATCAGTCTGCCTTCATATACATGTATAAATTGTGTGATTTGGATCAAGATAATCTTCTGTTTTAGTACTGGTACATTTTATTATTTGTATCTTCATAGGATGGTCTGTGCAAGAGGTTAATCAGAATTTCCTTGAGCGTGCTGGACTGGGTTACATGGCCGAGATGTTTTCTGTGAACAAGATCAATGGAAAATGTCTTATGCTTCTTACAGAGGTACATGTACATTTGCATTAACATGGACAGGGTATCTGATATTATGCCACAGTGCACTTTCATCCCAGGGGCACTCCCTATGATGGCCTTATAGGTTAGGGAGGTCTCTGCCCAAAAGGGGGTTGAACCGACCAAGTAGACTTTCTCAAAGTCGTTCGCTTGGTTTTCTGGTCTGGTGTGGTAGGACCCGGCACGAACGACTTTTATCCCTTGCAGCGCGCCAAATTTACAGGAGGAATTTTCCTCGCTCGCGCTTCGCGCTCGTACGATCGCGCTTCGCGCTCACAGTCGCGCTACGCGCTCAAAAGCTCGACTTGTGAGCAAGTCTACCGACCAAGAAGCAATTAAAACCGTGTAGTCTGACAAGCACGAAGGCCCACAACATGTTGTATTTTGTCAGACAACCTGCAGCCTGTCGTGGTTTTAATTATGAACTGTATTCTTTCACTTTCCTGTTATATATAATTCCTTTTGAAGTGTTATATAATGGCTGGTGCTGATGGGAATGAATTAAGAGACAAGACACTTTTCCTAAATTAAGATCAAAATTATGAAGAATCTAGATACAGATAAACATTATTGTGAAAACCACTGAAGATCAGACTGTTTTATTTGCTTTTAATTAATATTATTTTTTTACAGGGTCATCTTCATGAACTTGGAATCACATGCCTTGGTGACAGAATCTACTTGACAGAGCTCATTGGATTATTGAAGAAGAAAAAGAGAGAAGCTGAACTTAGTGCTGCAAAGTGGTCGGGAGTAACTCCAGCTCCTGGAATTGCCTACAAAGAGGACTGTGGAGAATGTTGCGTGGCGTACTTCTGCCCATGTTGCTTGGCAAAAACATACTGGCGTGTGACAGGACAGGGTGTTTTCTACAAACGGGAACCTCCTTGTGGATTGTGGACGGAAGGTGAGAAAATTGTCAGTATGTCACTGAAACAGACCTCTTGTCCCTTCCTCAGGAGTGACCTCTTTCCACAGGGCAAAGATAGTAGACATTCTCTCCCTCCCCTTATTATGAACAATGGAATTAGCTGTTCAGAATTTTGCAAGTAATTGAACAAAATGAATCGATCATCAGTTTTCCATTGTTTAACTGCTGTGCTGCTTAGCTGCTTTGCCGTGAAACTATAGTCAGGACCCACATGTTTGTGTTTCCGGTAATATTAGGTTTTGAACATTTTTTATGACACAATTTTTGAGATCTTTGAGAGTGCTGGCAATATCAGAAAAGGGACATCAGTGGATTCAATCCTGTTCCAGTCCCTTAGTGGTTAGACTGTCCGATCTAGAACACGAGTTCAATTCTCCCCTACAACTCAGAATTTTTTCTGTGTTTTTGGGTGATTAAATCTTCTGTTCTAAGTGATGAGACTTTCAAATAGACAACACACAAATTGATTTTTTCCTGTGATTATCAATATTATTATTAAACATTTTCCATAATTGATTATCGCATTGCTGAAAGATTTTGATCAATGCTTGATTATAATTGATGATTGGCACACCAATAGTTATTAGTTACATTTATGGGTCTAAGCATGTTACCCATCCTGTATAATGATATTGTCTTAAGAAAAGAAGAAGTTAACTAGCCTATCCTCATTTATTATAATATTGTTCTTTAGTTCGAACAGAGTACATGGACTATCGATTCTTCAAGGATTTGGAGTTGAAGACAACTCGCAAATGTCTGTGCTGCTGTACTGCCACTGAGCTGGAGATGTACGTTGATGACCATGATAGCAGTGGTGCTCAGAAAGAAGGGGAGCCGCCCAATCCTGGTGCCTTTCATCCTCATGTCCTGCGTCATCCCGAGGCACGTAATGTTGAACAAATCATCAGAAATTCATGGAATAGAGCTAGGCTTGTTGCTGAGTAATCATGACTGTGCTAATAACGAATTTAGGTCCTACCAGACCCCCTGCATAACTTTTACTTGACTGTATAATCTGCATATTTTTACGGATGTTATTCAATGGTGTTGTATCAAAGGCCCATAGGGAACTAATTTGGATTGAATAAATTTTTACAGGCAAGAATCTTGGCCTGAAGAACAATTTAAGTGCCTACATTTGATTGACCAAAAAATGTCTCTGCCTGTAGCTGCCCAGGGTTTCTGAAAATGATACAATGTGACTTGGTCTTTTTAAGGTTCTTTTCATTACCGTAAATGATCGATTAAGTGACGCGACACTTATTTGATTTGCCCTGTTATAGGTGCGGTGCTTATACGTGAGCGATGCTTATTCGAGAGCGACGCTTATTTTAACTACGGGTAAAACACCGAGGGGAATATAGAAAGAATTAGTGGGGCACGTTCTGGGTATGCACAATTTAATGTAAAATACGTACACCTCAAACTGTTAGATGAACTGGTTTCAAGAGTTTCCCTAAATTAAAACTTTAGAACTCACGAGTTGGTCGAGGACTCGAGGTCTTAATTCTCCAGCAATCTCTCTTTATATCAAGTGTCGTAACAAAGGTGAGGCGTTAATTTATAAATACCCAAATTAGCGCCGCGGCGCTTATTCGAGAGCCGCGCCTATAAAATAATTATGGGTAAAGGCGCGGTGCTTATTCGAGTAGCGGCGCTTAATCGATCATTAACGGTACATTATTGTAAGGGAGTAAGAAATTAGAATTGTGCTTTTTTACTGTACTAGGCAATTATTACATGGAACAGTGGCTACCTCGCATAGCCTTGTCAATATATATCACTACAATATTAATAAAAAATCATTCATTCATGCATTTTTTTACCTTGTAGTGTGGTGTACAGACTTCTTCCTTATTTTGTTTCCTGTTGGGTTTCTTGTGGTAAATTTCTTATCCTTATCCTATCCTCATGGAGGATAGTTATGGGTTTTCACGGTCTCGGGATTTCAATTGGAAAATTTTTGTCTAGTAGTTTGGGGGATAGTTTGATCTTACCACGGATTCTTTAGTATTCAAACGAAATGGGAAGAATTGGGATAAAAATGTGAACTAAAGGTTCTTCGGATATTTTGTACATGTACGTGCAATTCTTGTCTTTAGAAAGTGGGGCCTACAGGTGTGTTTTTACTCTAGGCGATGTTCTCTTAAGGTTTTGGGCAAGCTTTCCTAAAATAAAGGGTCCACTGATCCCTTTGAACTCAGCGATGAGTATCACATCGTCTTTGTTCGTAACAAGTGTAATACTCTCCTCTCTCTCAACAGTTTCTCCATTCACCTCAGCGGTTACGCTTTCCTCTCGAATCTTTCAGTGAGGTCCTCCAAACTCGCTGCATTGTTTGGAAGCTTCCGTCGGCCATAAGCGCTGTTAGGCAGAGTGCCTGGGTTGTCTTTGGTTGATTTCGCTCTGACGCTCAGCTGTCGTGTGCTATCGCCATAAGTCCTAGCCCATTACCTGATCTCTTCCACATCTTCTCTACAATCTCTCCAAAGACAACCATCCCTTCGGGATCATCATAATACGAGAATCGCGATGTAAAATAGCTGCGGCCACAATTGGTGATTCGTTTGAGAGTGTCTTATACGGCGGCAGAAAATTGATAGCAAAACTGATGATCTGTTGGCGCTCATTTTTGAGTTGAAATGCTCAATAAGAAGAGTCACCAAGGCTTTCACATTTACCCTGCTCAAAAATATCAGCTAAAGAAACAAAATGGAAGTGCTCGCTGCTCGCGAGTTGTACTTTCTAAAATGCTCGTTGCACGCAAGGCCAGGTTTTATCCCTCCTCGTACTCGAAAAATAATCGTAGTGCTCGCGCGCACGCTGGCGAATGCGAATGCTAATTTACAGCCGTATCTTTTCAAATATGTTATATCTGCCCTCAATCCACCTCAATGGAGGAATGCAACTCTTAAACGATAGAGTACAACTTCACCAAGTTGGGTTCTTTTCATGACATGTGCGCCCGCACCTATGACTGTAAGAACGGGCTTTACATGCATGAGAATGCTCCATGGACCACAAGTAACCACAGCCACAGCCACACAAATTGTGTAAAGATATGGTTGAATTTAGAAGAATTGTATGGGAATATCGAAAAGGAACTCTTGCACGTTTCTCGAAAGTCCCGGTAATTTAACGGGCCCGAAGTCATATTTCAAAATAAACATTCTAAAGAAAAGTAAGGCGGGCTCTAATCCTTTAATCAGTCTATTTCGTTTCTTTAGCTGATAGCTTTAAATTGTATAATTTTCAAACCTTTGAACTCCAAATCTTGAGTGAAAACAAAACAGCTTTATGGGCCTGGAAATATCGGCATCCAGTTCCAGAAACGGCAATGCGTTTTATACTTCACCTGGATAGAGTACAACGATAACTAAAAGGCACGAAACAGAATACTTGAAGGCATTCCTCAATGAGATATGAAAGAGAATATACATCCAACCTCTTCTAGCCTCCCATGATGGGAGTTGAGAAAACGAGGTTTCGTGAAGGTGGCCGTAGGTAGAGCTGTCATGTCAGCTTACGAGAGTGTCCGTTAGGAGGGCTTCCACTCATTACTCCTTCATTTCTCGACAAAAAGGGCGTCAAAGGCTCACGGCCTCAAAAAGACCGAGGAAGCAAAGTATATGTGCACATGATTTATCACGTTGTTTACGGTTTTCATCACAAAAGTCAGTATCTCTAATACCTTCTGCGAGCGGTGTAAATACGGTTATCACCCCTGGCCTTAGCTCCACTAATATTTCCGTTTTTCAAGGGTCAATGAATAAATTTAAGGACTAAACGACGCAATACGAAAACGAAACAAGGGTCACATGACACTATAATCCGAAGAGTCCATGCATCATACCATGTTTCGTGTATTTTCGATCGATTTATTTTCCTCTAGGACGGCAAAAATTCGCTGGTGTTACGCTTCGGTTTGTAATTCTGGACGGATGTCGAATCAGTTATATTAGGCTCTCTGTCTGTTTGTCTGTGGCATGAAATATTAATCATGGCAAAGTATAATAATGTGGCATTTTTGATGTGGTGCATATTTAGGTCATAACAATATTACCAG